>JBAGKK010050189.1:0-28392 GCA_037177015.1 Euceroptres primus
TATTTCAAACTCACAATTTCCGGTTTGATGCACTACTGGATTCGTGGAATTACTTTTTCCCAGGCAGCGCACTGGATGATTTTGCTGCCGTTACTCAAGCGAAAGTTCATGACGTATTTTTTTTTACTTCCGACAACCGTTGGAGCGTCAACGGATTCGATTTTCGGGATTAATTGCGTGAGGGAAAAATTAACACAACTAATATATACAAAAGTTTCTACAATCAATTTTTATTTTTAAATAATATACTATTTAATTTTAAAAATTTTTTAAATATCAAATGTTTCATAACTTAAATGTATTTTTTAAGAATTTTTAACGCGTTTATTGTTGACTTTATAAAAAAGTTTATATTGTATAATTAAACGAATAAAAACGTTTCATGCTAAAAATTCATATTAAAAAAACACTAAAACTGATAAAATTAGGGGAAGTTCTCTTTTTTAAGATGATTGTCAATTAAAATCAGGATCAGGATAAATTTGAATAAAAATTACAATAATTATAATGGATCGAAAATTGAGGTTAGAAAATAAACATGTGTAAACTTCTAGTATATCAAAAAAGATACTTACAGTCTTGCATCCGCTTTTCATCGCGTCGATGTACTCATCGGATGAGTATTCGATTTTTTTATTGTTCTCTATTTTTTGGATAAACCTCACGCGTTTTTTCTTATTTTTAGCGAGAAAGAAGCGACTGAAAAGTGAAAACGACAAACGATTAGGATCACTGCGGCAGTGATGCCAATGTTGGCTTCTGAGCTCCTTGAGCTACTACGCTTGCGTCAGGGCCGCGCGCTGGTTAGCTGCAGTTGGCGCGCTATTCAAAATTGGTGTAAGAAACAATTCTTCTAATTAAAATAAATAATAAATATAAAATTTATAACAATATATATAAAATGTATAACTTTCGATATCAGGCAAGAAAAAAATTTACAACACATATTTTCTAAATAATAGTTGATTTTAATTTAATGCCAGAAACTAACTTATATGTCACAAAATTTTTTCGACAGATACAATTCATATATATTCTTGTGCATTTTATGATAATTATTTATTTTAGTTACAAGAATTGTTTCTAATACCTATTTTAAATTGCGCGCCAACTACAGCCAACCAGCGCGCGGCCCCAACGCAAGCGCAGTAGCTCAGGGAGCCATTATTGGCATCACTGCACTGCAGACACTGTACACACACACACACAAGTGCGCACTTTCTCTCTCTCTCTCTCTCTCTTTCTCTTCTTGTGAATCATAATTAAAATATTGTATTTCCTTTTTCGTGTAATTAAATAAAATTAATCTGACTAACGTAAATTAATTTTCGTATAAAATTCTATTATGTCAAGATTTTGTTTCAGTTATCTTAGTTTATTTAATGGTAGTTTTTTTTCATTTTAAATTTTCAAATTTCGCGGACTTTTACATTTCTATATTTAATTCTTAGAGTTGACCAATAAGAATGCAGTAAAAGGTCTAACGTTAGCTCACTTCTCTCATTCACATCGATTTTATTGATATAGAGTATTTTATGGTCAATGTTATCAATTCATAATTCGACATAATCCTGCTCCTCCTCTCGAGCCTTCAGTATTTTCTTAAGTGTATCTTTGCGAACGGTAAACCGGCAATCTGTCGTCATACCAAGTAAAATGTTTTCAAGCAACGCGAAGAATGCGTTTGTCTGCATGGAAACATCAATGACTCACAATACTTTAATGGCAGATACCTTAATCGCCTGATAGCTTCGAAGAGAAGGCGAGGACCATCTACTGTGGAATGGTCCTTCCTGATTATAAACCATGGGGGAACGTATACTGTAAGTATACGTATTACATATACTTTAATTATAAGCATTTCACTATTTCTATCATTTTCTTTGTGGGTCTTAAAGTGGAAATGTACGACGTGCTCGCAGTTCCGAGAAAGTGAGCTTTGTTGAGGGGGCTAGACTTTTTCAAAAGCAGTGCAGCAGGAAACATACCAGGGTGAATAGTTTTGAAGATTTCATACAAGTATCTCTAATCCTTGCTGATGTCTTTTGGATCCATCTCAGGTAAGTCACATGATATTGGTTTATACTTTGCAACAGGAAGTGTCTCGCAATGCAAAGGTCGCTCAAAATATTTCTCCAGTTTTCGGAATTTACCACACTTCCAACCTGTGCTAGTATTTGTGCCATCAAAACCTACAACTAGAACCTCTTCCAGACCACCGTTTAGGTTGCTTGTGGTTGTTGGTAAGAAATAAAAATGTGTCGATTACTGGTCAGAGCTTCTTTAACCAAATTTACGGTGTGCTTATGGGTTCGCCGATTTCAGCCGCTGTATCAGATCTAGTTTTGGAAGAAATAGAACACACAATTCTCTCTCATAATCCACAGTTCAATCCTCTTTTTCTATCGTTATGTCGATGATATCTTGTCTTGTCTGCCTTGAGATCAAATTCAGTCATTAAGAGACCTTTTCAACACTTACTACAATAAATTACGGTTTACTATTGAATACAAACACGAGAAAAGCATTAGTTTCTTAGACGTCAAAATCAATAACTTTAATGGACAAATCCGCACAAACTGTTTCCGCGAACTGACTTGGTCTGGTGGATATACAAATTTTAAATCAATTACATACTCTCCCTGTGAAACTAGTATTGTCAACAGCGTTGTAGACAGAGCTATCAAACTCTCTCATGTGTCTTTCCTTATATTCCACAAGGCTCCAGAATTTTCCAAAAATCATGCAACAAACATAATATTAGAATCATTTTCAAACCTGTGAAATATTCATTTAACCTATTCAGGAATCAAAAAGACCGTATTTCCAAAAATAGAGAAACTTTATAAAATAACTTGCTTAGACTGTGGTAAATGCTACATTGGCCAAACTAAACGTTATATAGATCAAAGAATTAAAGAACACAAAAGAGATTGTGACAAAAATAAGACTAACTCTGCCCGTTCCAAGCATTCAACCATTTAAAAACATACCTTCGGCTTTGAAAATATTAATATTCTAGCTAGAGAAACCTATTATTATAGACGCATCTTCATGAAAATTTTCTACATTGTAAAAAACACCAATAATGTTAACTTTATAACTGACATTGATGGTATCAGCGCTGTATATAATAGTCTTATTCACACAACAAACTAATTTTATTTATCAACCTCTACAATAATTACTTCGTTTAATTTTCTGTACTTAGATAGCTCATTTTCAAATTATATAATATTCTGCTTCACTCGCTATTCTTTTCTTATGCGTATGTACCTATACGTAGAAGAGAGACACGATATACCGTGATGTCAGACCTTCTCTAAACACTAGCAGTATAACCGATGCGTAGAAGTAAGACACGATACACCATTACGTTACATTTTCTCTAGACAATAATAATATAATCGGGCTAGTAATGAACAACCTTAACATCTTATATATTACGTGTACATTATCCTGCCTTCACTCCGTCTGCGGGACAACATGAATTCACACATGAAACCATCGATGTCTATAATTGTAAGTTCTAACTACTTATGTATGTCCGTCCTGCAGACGGAATAAAAGTTTTAAGCTAGTATTTTAATATCACTGATGTCATTTTTATGTTTATACACCTTTTCATATAGGTTTACTTATTTAATACAAAACTTTTTATATGACTCCGAAACTATTTTAAGGTAAACTTTTTTACACTTTATTATTATCTATAACAATCTATCAATGCTTACAACTTTTACATACTTTTGTCATCCTACTTTATTTAATTTTTCATTTACCATACAAATGTTCCATATATCTAACATCTTCGATTCTCTTCTCCGTCATACATGCTTTACCATCCCATAAATTATATAATTCTGATGAGGACCGTCGACGCATGATTGAAACGTCAACAATGATGATGCTGTGAGACTTCACAGCTTTATTTATTAAAGAAGCTCTAACCAGTAATTGACACATTTTTATTTTTTACCACCATCTTCAGCATTGCTTTTATCCTCAGCAGAACCCGTGGGTGTCGTGAAATGGCCGATGTATTTTGAGTTAGGTTCTGCTACTAATGAAATGTGCTTTTCTTTGACTGTGGTGTCATTGTGATGTCATTACGACCGTCAGAATAGAGACCTGTAATAGGGTCATTGTGCAAAGATCTTTCTTTGAGATTCTTGCGTGCTTTGACTTTGTTACACCTGATTTTGTTTTCATCTACTACCAAGGCAGACGTAATCTCATTAGTCTGGTCAGTAGACAACATTCCAGCCCTTTTAGCTGCTTGGAGTACGGTTGCGACAACGTGTGCAGTTGCCCTTTCGCTTAAGTCATACCTCTGTGCGACAATGGTAATCTCAGACAAATCAAGTTTTACCCTTTGTGTTCTAGCTCCCTTTGGCAGTTGTAAGAGCTCATCTTTCTCGTCTGCATTACCAGCATTCATGTTGTCGCGATGAACCTCGTCATCTCCAGAATAACATTCATTTTTTCAAGATTGTGTAGATGAAAAAGAGGAAGAAGACATACCAGCTCCAGCGTTAGTGGTTTGAAATTAGAATGCTCAAGCCTAATTCTCTTGGGATTGCGTTCAACCTTATTAATCAATTTTTTTGTTTCAGGAAGGACCACAGCACCGATGCGGCCAATTCTGGGAACCCCTTGATCAAGGAAGAAGGCCTGTTCTAGGTCGGGTACTTTTTTATCTTTTGGGCAACAAAAAGATGCAACGTTTTTGCAAAAAGCTATTTCGAATAGTAAGGCAGTGACGTCCTTAAATTCATTGAGTTTTAATTTTGTTCTGTTCTCAGATGTAGACGTACTTCTTATAACAGCTTTCAAAGACACGAATTTCGCGTGATATCCTTAATTAGTTGTACCATTCGATTATGTGATACATTTGGAATTCAAGTAAATGTGATACAATTGGCCTTCAAGTAAATTGCCTCTAACTTCTCAGCCACTGTTTCTGCTGTGGGAGCGAATGGTGGTTCTCGATTTCCCTGAGATTGTTTTCCAAAGACGAGTCGTATTTCCGAGCAACACCTAATGACATGCTCCTTGCAAGGTAGTTGTATTGTACCAAAGTCCTTTGGAGTGTCGAAAACGCGACAAGCAACTAGCTGCCGCAAAGAAAACTTGGAAACCGCCATTGGTGGTGCACAGTGGCAAGTGATGCACTGGAAGACGACTCCGGAGGGTATAGTGTAATAACATAAAAGTGAAATAAGTAGTGTCTCTTCTAGAACCCTTATGTGATAGTGAAAGACAGTGATTGGGAACATGTGATACTATAAAAGCGACGTAGAATCCTCCGAATAGCTACTAATTGTTTTCTTGACAGAACAAGGGAAACTAAGTGAGCGTGCACGTCTATACTCTATTCAATAAGAGAATATACTTGAGCTTGTCACTTGTTTTGCATATAGCTTTGTGAAAAACAAATGAAAAAAAAGTGACTTCTGCAGTCCCAACTATTGTTCACTTGTTTTGCGTAACGACTACCACGGTGGGGATAGAACGAGAAGGCGCTGAGACCTGGTGCGGAAGCCGACATCGCTGGCTGGTGAGTAGGTGGTGGGGAGCGGGATGGGAAGGCTGCAGATTGCGAGAGAGTGTATCTTAAAGATTTTTTAACATAAAACCATTAGTACCATCATTATCATTAGCATTAATACCATCATCTAAGTTATTCCTATCGAAGTCATATTTTCGGTATTTTTGGTATTTTGGTCAAAATATCGAAAATTGAGGCTCAAAAAACGAATAGAAGATATTGTCCGATCGAAAAAATTTCTTGTAGGTGAATAGCTTGTATGGGTGGGAAACTTCTTTGGGGTATTAAAATTCGATCCCAAAAAAGAGGTTGAAAAACTAACCGGTCTAATAGGTAACCCAACGATTACCTAAATCCAGAATGAAACCACTGCATGCCGAACCTACAACACAACGAACCATACATTATTATATTTCATTATTATATTATTATTATATTATATATATATATATATTATATTATTATATCATATTATATTTCATCAAGACTCCATCTTCAAGAGAACAAAACATCCTAAACAACATTATTAATAACAATCAACCAAACATATGAGTATGCCAATCAACAAATATCCATCTTTCTGAAAACAACTAACTAAGGAACTCATCAGGACTAACATTTCTGTAAGCTTAAGATAACTACTAACCTCGAAATCTATAATATCTATTTCATCTATAATGTAAAATTCATTGATAAGTTAGTTATTTATTATTCAATTTATTAAAAACATAAAAATTCACACAATAGATATATTGCATAATATATATGCATAATTGCTAATTAATTGTAATAATAGTTATTTAAACAAAACGCGTCAGAATATATATCGCGTCAGATATATCGCTTGCCAATCAGACTATGTCATATTTTGGTGTTTCATTGCCTCGGAGAATCGACCCACGGCCACATAGGACTTCTGGATCTCACATACAGACATATCGCCCACAATAACCGAATTAACGACCGGTACTCAATTCGCTAACACAATACAAAAACAATTTTGCATGAACTCATTCTTTCAAAAAGAAAGAAAAGAAAAAGAAAAAGGACGAAAGAAACTTAAAAAACGTACCCAAGACAAACAGATAATTTTCGACGAAAACATACACATTTGACACATCAGTGCCAAGAACTATTCCTGATGTGTATTGAGAAATCGTAGCGTGCATCTCCTCAGCACAGTTATGGGCTGTTGTTCTGGCTTAGAGCAATTCCTGTATCCTAATTTGTTCGACGAAGTTCATTGAATGAATTTGAAGAGGAGTCTTCCTAGGACGACCTCTCTTTCGCTTTTGAACTTCAGCAGTTCCGGAAGTGGAAAGCCCCTTGAATCCATGCCAGGTTTCTGAAAGACCTGGAATTTTCAGTGAAGTCAGTCGCCAAACCCGAAATTTTGTTTAAAAATGCATCCAAGGAAGGCGTTGGAATCTTGGATCCCGAAGATCAGACACCCCTAAAGAAGGAACAGAAGAAGTTATAAGAAAAATTAGTAAGAAATGGTAAATGACATAAAACATAAAACACAATCAGAATTTACGTTAAATTCCAAACATTTGAAATCTTTTTTCTGAAGAATATTCTATTTCAATTCAAGAGAATAAACTTAAAAAAGAACATCGGCTTTTATCGCTTACCCAGACTTCACATTCTTGTCTAAGCATTTCCACTGCAATACTATTCTCGCGATCACACACTGGTACTGTATCATTCGAAACAATTATCACTAAGTCACGAACAATCTTTCTGACTACTTCGCTAGACTCAACAGAAGTTGTCATTATGACACTTTTATAATAAATAAAAAAAGAACAAAATAAGCAGACTATTTTAAATATCGCACTACCAGCCTCAAGGAAGATTCACTGACCTATAGCACTCGAAGTCGCAGAATTCACAGTTAAATCCATTGAAATACCATTCTTAAAACAATAGTCCTCATAGTGAACAGTAGTGAGGCTTAAAGAAGAATGACCACTTTCCATGTTGACAAAAGACTAAAGGATTGCTCTGAAAACACACATCCAGCATCCCTACTGCCATCGTGAAGAATTTGATGACAAAAACAAAATTGTCATGAGACAACACAAGATACTAACATCTGGGCTAACGCGCTAAAATGCGAAACAAAGTAAGATTGAATTTCACTTACCTCAAGTCACGTAGTTTCTTCATATAACAGGTAACATAACATGTAAAACACACTATTTTGTAACTTATCTCATTAATGACCATGTAAGGATTAAAATCAGTATTGGTAATTTAACTTATCAATTAATCAGTTAAATAAAATTTAAAAAATCTGCCCGGCCCCCTTCGGGGGCGCGGGCACATTCTCATCGCACGCTTCGCTCGCAAGTTTGAGCGCGCCTAGGGCGCGCGGAGTGGCCGTCGCGCTTCGCGCTCAGATATTATTGAACATCGCGCTACGCGCTCCGATATTATTAAACGTCGCGCTTCGCGCTCCGTTATCGTTTCACCTGGCGCTGCGCGCGATGTCCTTATAGCTCGCGAAGCTCATCTCGCTCGCTAGTTTGAGTGTGCTTTCGGGCTCACGGAATATTGTAATGAAACTGAACGTGCCTTCTGCAATAGTAAAGTCGAACGTGCTTACTGCAATATTTGAGCGGAAAGTGCGTTCTGTAATCATTCAGCATCATCTCCCACTATTAACAATCTTCGATCATATATATGCCCCAGATTCATCCCTGATGGTCGTCATTAGTTTTCAACCATTGTACTGTCAACTTCTCCGCGAACGGACCTTTCAGTAAGCGAGTATTCGTCGGTGAACTTTCATTCCTTCCTTAAGTGGTGTAAGTTATAATTCGGTAGCACTTAGAACAAAGTTCTTTTCTAACGTGGTGCAAGTTATTCGGATAATAACAGTTAAAACGGGTTTCCTTTAATTCTCAAGCACGGTATATTTATTCTAGTTCCAATAAAGGTGCTAACATTTGGAAATAAACTAAAAGTGGATTTAAGACTTATATGTGACTTGAATCCCTTACCAACAACTTACAAGTGGATATAGGGCTGATACGTGAACACACGTCCTTTGGTTCTTCTCTTTCCTTTTCAAATAGAGAAGTAGTGTAAGTCTTTTATTTATTCTTTATTTATCTTCATTTAACTATTAAGCCTTATTGTGTCTTGTCCGAAATTTATATTTAATAAACACACACACACACACACATATGAATTAGCCGTATAAACGGCTAATTCATAACAAGTTTCTAATTCATTGTGTTAATACGAATCCCATTTCGATTACGAGGTGGACAAAAGGCTAAAAATAGGATTGAACTTGCAGTCGCTCGCAGACAGCTTATTTCTTACCAATCTACTTTCAGAAAATCAGGCCAAATCACCCGTAGATCTCATTGAACAGCCCTCCTGTTCTAATTTTGCAAACAGAAATCCGAATATTCCTGAAGAATTTGAACCCCAGGAAAAGACTGAAAACCCTTTTCTGGATTTCTCGAATTATTTCGAAATATTATTAAACAAAGCTGAGAACTTATTAACAGCAGAGAATGAAAATCAAAATTGATTGTTACTCAATAAAATAAATTATTAAACACATGAGTCGCAAAGGTACCCGGCAAAGGAAATGCCAACGACCCTGAGCTATTAAGAATAAGGAAACAAATTTTGTAACTGTTCAAAAACACTGCAGTCGATAACTCCAACCTTGTTCCTTGCAATAAGACTTCAACCTCGGCTAATAAACTCGGTAATAACCTCCTTGCAAATAACACATTTTCAAATCTAATTGAACTCCACCCTAAACAAATTTGCAAAAACCAGGCGGAATTATCCGTAAAAGCTATCGATCAAACTTCTTGTTCTAATTTTTCAAGTAAAAATATCAACATTCTTAAAGCGGTTGAAACTTAGGAAGACTTTTTCGAAACATTTTTATAATTGTCATTAGACGAGACTGCTGCGGTGTCAACAGGCTTAGAAAATTTAAATTCTGACTGAGTTCTAGTAAAACTCAGGTGGGTGCTAAATAATTTTCTTAAATAGGTATATGACCCATAAAGGTACTCGGAAAAGGAAACACCAAGAGGATAGGGTTTCTAAGCATAAGGTAAAGGTTCCATCACCATCTAAAATTTCAGTTTCTGAAAATTTTTACTTCGTTCCATGTCAAGAAAACTCAAATTTAGCTAAAAATCCTACCATCCATATTTTGCCTATTAAATCTCCAGACCCTTCAGGAACTGTTAGCGTCAACGTGGCAAATATTAACTTAACAACAAGCGAAAACATTAACGAATTTTGGGTTCAAAATCTTCATAAATTTGAAAGTTCATTCCAAAGTAGTTGACCCTATCCGGATAAGTGTCGTCATCATAAGAACGACCCGAGGCGAAAACTTTTCGAGACTGTAGAAATTCCGTCTTCGCAAGCAATTACCAGGGAAGAAACCAATTCAGTAGCCCTTCCTGCTTCGGGTTTTCAATTTGTTAATGACCATTTTCCGTTTTC
This sequence comes from Euceroptres primus, assembly GCA_037177015.1. NCBI lineage: Eukaryota > Metazoa > Arthropoda > Insecta > Hymenoptera > Figitidae > Euceroptres > Euceroptres primus. Next base: position 10,046 of record JBAGKK010050189.1, read on the forward strand.
CCTTACCGAAGAACCAGTAGGTACTTCAGGATCCAAGTAAACAAATTATTTAAAAAAATATATATTAATTTTTTGTCTGGACCCACCGTAAAAGAAGAAAAGGAGAATACTTCTACCTACTTCCATCCGGATAGCTAATGACAGAAAATATATAAATTACATGTTTTACTTGCAAAACCCGAAGAAAGAAGGTTTTGGACAAGTTAATTAAGAGACGGTGGCTCAAATTGCACGATTCTCCTTGCACAAAATGTATTTCCTTGTCAGAACTTCCTATTCTTATTGGGTTGAATAACTCCTCTAAAAAAGTAATCACGGGAAACTGATAGGCATAAAATAGGAATCACAAAAAATTCGTTCGTTAATACACCAGACCCTAGCAATTCTCAGAGTACTCAAACCCCAATTTCTAAAACAGAAACGGCACAAGAAATTGAAACCAAACCACACGAATTTGATTATTCTGAATTTCTTTAACTAGATTTTGGTCCTCTTACTGAAATCTCCGGAATAGATGAATCCTAAAGGAACTCGAAACAGAATAAAATAAAAGTAATTTCTATAAATCTTTTAGAAGAAAGAAATATATATTTGAAACTCTCTCAATTTAATAATAATCTCATTTTATATTAACATAAGTAAATTTAAATAAAATTATTTTAAACTAATGAAACTATTTAATATAAATATTTTATTTTATTATTTCAAATAGTTGATACGCAAATAAAACAAAATCCAATGAAAAACATATAAATAATAATTTGTAATAAGATTAAATTTAATATTTTTCTATGTTTGCAACTAATTCCATTATAAATTCCATTCCTCCAAAAATAAGACTTGTAACTAATTTAACCCACCCAATAGGGAACCTTGATACGTTAAATTTTTCGAAAGAACCACTTGAAGAATTAACAGCTGAAAACGATTTATTAAAGCTAGTTTATATATTATACTATACGACAGGTCTGCCTCACGGAAGAAGGTTTCACGTAAAGTGTGTAGTTGAGGATTTTAAGAGACATAATTATTTTGAGGAACTCAGCTACGGTAATACAAAATTTAAATCAGCTGAGCATTTTGCAGCTAAAAAAATACTTAGGACTTCAGAGAAGATTTATTATTTTAGCGAAGAGAAAACGTTAAACCTAGTATAAAACTTTATGAGTGGGAAAATTTTTAATTGTCATACAATTTTTAAGTGTCACAAATATCGTCATAACAGTGAGAAAAAAGAAGGCAAGACACGAAAGACTTAACTATACAAACTTTTAATAACAATTTTTGACACTTAAATTTAAAACAAACATATTTTATGCCCAAAAAATTTTAATACAACCATAATAGTTTAAAAAACAAAACGCAAAATATTAAAGTATAATATCGCTAAGTTTTGAAAATTTTTTATTCTTAACTTTTAAAGGATTTTTACCCTCGAAATATGTTAAATTCTTTGAAATACGAACTTTGCGCATTTTAACGAACGATAAAATCAATCTTCACTTAAAATAATTGAACAATAGTTCAACTTTAAGAGCGACGACTAATCACTTGATACTTTCCTTCATTTACATATAGCCGGCCTTGACACAATCCTTCAAAGGACTGTGCTTTAGAAGCTTTTATAAGAGGTTTTCCAGACGAAATGTCTACTAGTATAGATGTTCGAGATCCACAAAATTTACAGGACGCACTAAAAACAGCCCTACACGTAGAAACACGACAACTGAACGGAACCAACACGTACCGAGTTTCGGGACAAGGCTAAAAAATAATGGACCATCTCTACGTGATAGGAGACCAAACACTTATCGTCCCGCCAATCAAAATTTCAACCCTCAAACTAATATCCAACAACCCCGTTCAGGTATATAATTATAATTATATAATTATAATTTCTAAAGTACTAACCCTTACCCATATTACCCACAATTCCCACCCCCCTAAGCTCATATGAATCCTTCGTAACATCCTAAAATGTTGCTAACGTTACTCTACCACATTCTTTATCCCCTGGACCTTTTAAACCAAACGAGGGTTTAAACTACAACAGCGATCGACGCAACGACGAGACGACTAGCGACACAACACAGGAGCGTTGAATAAGTGTGAAATTCCTAGAATCTCCCGAAACATATACCAAAAAACAGAAGATAGTCGGGAATCCCCGGTAACAGAAATATCAGCTCCCGAATTAAGATATGGCCGTGCTCGTTTTCTAATTGACACAGGAGCAGACGTTAATTTATTAAAATTAAATAAATTAAAAATCAAATTACTTGTAGATCTCGGAGAAGTTTTAGAACTTGCGGGAATAAGCAGAATACGCACCAGCACCCTAGGAATAACAATCATGTCAATAAAAAAAATACCAGTAAAATTCCATGTAGTCCACTCTGATTTCCCGATTTCTAGCGAAGGAATATTGTGAAGAGACTACCTTAGACAGAAAAAACAGAAATTTCATTTTAGCACAACATCATTGTAACCTATTCGGATCCTATAAACTCAATTCCCTTCATTGATAAAGAATCGATGAATTTTGAATGTAACGCACCTCAAAAACCAAAAATATACGATATATCAATAAATACATATACGACAAAAAATATAAGAATTAATACCCTTCGAATATTATAACATCCCCGAGGATTAATATCTCGAATGTTTCGAGTTCACCGAAAAAATAATTCCATCAGCCGTCCGGACAAAAGCCGTTATGGATAACCTCCGTTTAGAACATCTAAATTTAAAAGGAATTAATCAGAAAATAAAACTCGTTTCAGAATTTAAAGACGATTTTTATACACCCGGTAATAAACTTTCATCAACTCCTTTAGCCAAACATAAAATTCCCAGAACATACGAAATACCCATAAATACTAGACAATATCGATTCTCACCTGTTCAAAGAGAGGAAATAGAAAGTCAACTAGCTAGGATGTTTACTGACGAGATTATAACTCCCTTGAACTTTCCACACAATTCGCCACTGTGGATCGTACCAAAGAAGCCCGACGCGCAAGGAAATAAGAAATGGTGCCTCGTAATAGACTTCTGTGCCCTTAAGGAGAAAACAATAGTAGATGCCACAGATATCCTAGATCATGTAGGCCAAGCTAGATATTTCTTTGACTTGGCATGGGGATTCCACCAGATAGAAACCGACCCAAAAGATCTGCCAAAAACCGCGTTTTCTACCCTTAAAGGACATTACGAGTATATTAAAATGCTCTTCGATCTAAAGAACGCTCCTGCAACTTTCCAAAGGCTTATGGACCAAGTATTACGAGGTTTTCGATATTGTAGTTTTTGCTAAAAATTTAGACGAAAATGAGAAGAAAATTAAAAGACTGTTTTCTAAATTAAAAGCCGCTAATTTAAAGCTGCAACCGAAAAAATGCGAGTTTCTTAGACATGAAATAATTTACTTAGGCCACATAATTCGTGGAGACGGACTAAAGCCAGATCCTAAAAAAATTGAAGCCGTAAAAAGATTTCCGATGCTAACTAACGCCCGTAATATCAGGCAATTCCTAGGACTTGCCGGATATTATCGTCGTTTCATTCAGGACTTTTCTAAACGCGCCAGACCCCTTTCTGATTTATTAAAGAAAAAACAATGTCTAGTCGTACTTTACGCAGTTAGATATATTCATCCCTATTTACATATACGGTCATGAATTTGTATTGGTAAGCGATCACGAGCCTTTAAGATGGATAGATAATATCAAGGACCCGGGACAAAAGCTTGTCCGCACCAAAGAAACCTGCAATCACCTTGTTAAAAAAACCCACCCCTGTAATTAAAAACCCTCAAAAAATAGGAGAAAGACCTGCGCTATTACGCGTGCCCCCTGTAAGCATAAAACTAAAAATGACTGCGTCCAAATCAGCACCTGAAAATTTAAAACCAGTACAGACTAAACCAAAACGCCGCTGCAGACCACACGGTACCAAAAATAAAACCCGGCTCGCACCAATCTCGACACCGATTCCAGGGTGTTCCAAAAATTTGGTCACCATTACGCCAACACCCTCACAAAGTAAAAGAAAAGGAGTCCCCAAGATTGGATTCAGATTCATACGAAGCGCAAGGAAGATAACGGAACGAGTTGTACGAAGAAGAGGAAGATATGTTGGAACCACATCCATTAGTTTTCATTTGGAGAAGACGAAAAAATGTCCTTGCAAGTAAAATTTCTCTCTTCGCTTAAAACTGCTCCTTTACTGGATTATACTTTAATTTTCGGTAACCTTTCTAGTGAAGAGGAGTTCGAAATTGAAGATCAAGATATTGAAAAATTGGAAACCGATCCTTCCAATATTCCAATCCATATGGATCAACCACCCAATAATAGTGAATTAGACACTGACGATAAAGACGATCAAATAAAAATCCAAGAAAACTTAAAAATTTTAGAAACTGAGTTACAACAGACAATTGACAGCCTGGATTTCAACAAAACACGTCAAGAATTAAAAGGTGAACTACAACCATCTTTTTCCAGATTTGAGCAATCCCAGGAAAAGCACAAAAGTACTTCAAGCAACAGAGAAGATCCAGAAGACCGCATTGTGATCCCCTGCACTGCTATTTCCAAAGGAGAAGAAGGCGAGGAATTATTAAAAACACTTGAGGAATGCGATCATTACGATACTGAGGAAGAAGATGCTGAACTGCAAAGAAAAATCGACAAATCAATCAAACATAGCAAAGATCAGATCGGATTGAACACAGAAAATACGGACGAAATCAACCAGATAGATCCCGAAATAAGTGAAAAAACCCAAACGGAAGTGAGAGTTCGACAACTACCGACGACGAAACATAAGACCCTCAGAGTGTCGCTCAAGAGCACAGAACGGCGCAAGGAAGGGAGGACGAAATAGAAAAACCTCAGGGCCACGCCGGGGAACGAGCGGCAGCGCTAGGAAAAGAGGACCCCACGAGTGAGACAGACAAGGCACCTACTAGCGAGAGTGAAGACGAAAGGGAACCACCATATGATCACTCTGTAATAGCTTCTCTTCCATCTCAAACATACCAATCCCGTACCCTCTAATAAAACCTAGCGCACGGTCCACACCCCTTACGGTTGGATTCAAGCTCCCCTGGAAAATTGTAGAAGAAGACGATGAGGATTTAAAAGAACAACTAGCTAAGGAAAAGGGAGTGAAAACATTACGAATTTCTTTATTAGAAAATTATTTAGAGGGAATAACTCTTACCCGTTTTACTGAAATCTTGTCTGAAATATTGTATGAAGATAATTTAACTTTTACCCTATGTTATGGACAATCCTTGGTCCCATCCTTAGAAACTCGGCCCAAAATTATCTCAGAATTACATAAAAGTCTTGTTGAAGGTCATAAAAGAATGTCTAAAACATACCACAGAATTCGGGAAAGATTTTTTTGGCCAGGAATGAAAAACTATATACCCGAATACATTAGATACTGTAAAACTTGTCAGAAACAAAAGTTTATTCGTGCTACAACACGAGAACCTGTGATAATTACAGACACATCGTTAGACACATTTGACAAGCTTTCTTTAGGCACAGTAGGAAAACTCCCCACTACACCTGATGGTAATAGACATATTCTAACTACCCAAGATAACTTATCAAAATACTGCATTGCCATACCTGTACCAGACATAAGTGCGACGACTATTGCACATGCAATAGCTAAGTATTTTTTCACTCATTTCGGAGCCCCACGCGCAATACTAACGGATCGCGGAGGGTGTTTTATTAGTAAATTATTGTCAAATCTATGTAGAATTTTTTAACTTAACTCCAATAAGGACTCGCTAAGGAAATTCGAAAAGGCAAACAATATCATTTTGCACTTCCAATCGAAGGAGAAATCAAAGGAAAATTATGAGATACATTTGACATTAGACTTAGTATTTACTCATTACACAATATAGCAGAAAAATTAAAAATAAAATCCTTCAGTACAGCAAAACCTCCATTTGTCAATAACATTCCATGGAAACGAATCCTTAAAACTTTTAAACTAGACTTTCTAGATTCAGAAACTAAAGTAGTAATCTGTATTGGAATTACACAATATCCTACAAAAAAACAAAGAACTCAATTATTAGATTTAGCACACTCATCAGCAATAGGCAGACACAAAGGAGTAACTGAAACTTATAACAGAATCTGACGAAAGTATTTTTGGGAAACCATAAAAACAAACATACAAAAATATATTCAATTATGCTTGCAATGCCAATTAAAGAAACTCGTACGAGTAAAAACAAAGAACTCAATGGTTATTACTGACACTCAGGAACAGTATTCGAGAAGATTTCATTTGATATCGTGGGTCAATTACCTACAACAACTAAAGGCAACTCTCCGTTCCCGGACATTTTTCCTAATTTTTTTCCTAATACTACTTATTCCTAATAATACTTTTTCCTAAATAAATTTTCCGAATCAAACTTTCCTAATGCTTTTTTCATAATGGTATTATTTTCCTAACAATATAGTAGAATCGAATAGAATAAAAATGTTGCCTTGGTAACGAAATTCAAAATATAATAAATAACGAATACCGCTCGGCCGCAAAATTTTCGTTTGTTATGTTTGGTTATACTGTTTACATCGTTCAAATTATTGTGTCGCTATTCTAAATTTCTTGTAATCATCTAAATTATTGTGTTAATTATGGAATCTGCAAAAATTGTCGGCAACAAATTACATGTAGATGGTCACGTATTTTACCGCTCGAGGTTACCCGTGAAAGGCCGTACCTATTGGCAGTGTACTCGATCTAAACACGGAGAATGTTTATCACGCTGCATAACCGTGTTTATTGATAATGAGGTTGTCTTCCGTAAACAGCCGGGTGAACACCAGCATCCGCCTGACCGACAGCAAGCAGAAGCAGATTTAGTGAAACATCGCTTGAAACGGCTCGCTGAGGAGCATCCGGAGCAGCCACCAGCTCAAATCCTTGCGTCGAACCAGAAGTTCTTAATCATTTTCCGCAACGTGAAAGTTTAAAAAAAATGTTGCGTCGGAAACGTCGGGAGAACTTTCCTCCTAACCCTCAATCATTAGCGGATCTAAAAGATATTCCCGAAAAGTACCGTAAAACGAACAGCGGCGAAAACTTTCTTCTTTACGACTCAGACGATGACAGCGAGTATGAAGGGCAAGGCAGGATTCTAGTGTTTTTATCAAGGCAAAACTTGGAGTTGCTTGCAAAGAGCGAGGTCTGGTTTATGGATGGAACTTTTAAAGTAACAAAAATGCAACTACTATCCACATTTACACACTTACACATTTATACTACAATACAACAATAACTTTCACGTGCAGGGTAGTCCTACGCTTTTTACGCAGTTTTTTACTATTCTCGGTACTGTCGATAAGCCAAGAGCAGATCCTACTGCAGACAAAGAAGTCATAGCTGTTCCGCTGTACGCTTTTTTGACTTCTAAGGAAACAGTGCAGTACGAAACTGTGTTACACGCTGTACTCAATGCCGCACATTTGAACTGTCGTCCACAACGAGTTATGACAGATTTCGAGCTTGCGATTATTAATGCTTGTGAATCAGTTTTTCCTGCGGTTCCGGTTTCGTGTTGCTTCTTTCACCTCAAACAGTCTACATATAGAAAAATTCAAAGTGAAGGTCTCCAAACAGCGTACAATGGTCCAGACAATCGCGAGGTAAAAATTCAGACTTCAATGCTCTTGGGATTAGCTTTCGTTTCGTTAGAAGACCTTGAAAAAACTTTTGAGATTCTGCGAGAAGAATTAGTAGACGAATTGCCGATATCAGACTATTTCAAACAAACATACATAATTGGTGTCAGAGCTAGAGGAAGACGACGAGCTACTGCTCCAAGATACCATCCCACAAAGTGGAACCAATATGAACCTACCTTGAATGGATCACTTAGGACTAACAATGTTGCTGAGGGTTGTTACAATCGTTTCCGCGTTGATGTTGGCCGAGATCACCCCGAATTTTACTCTGCTCTGACGGAAATAATTAAGGAACAGTCTGATACGGAAATAATAATTACTGAAATTAGCCTTGGAAGAAATGTAACGGCAGGACAAAAATGAAAATAAGTACAGTACCAATACCGTTTGAGGGCCATCGTTCATGAATACGAGACCTACAAGGAAGACGGCCGCATTACTTATTACTTACGTACCATAGCCTGCATTATCGTTTTTTAAATGTATTATTTTACTCTAAATCTAATAAAATTATTTGCTTTAGGAATTTATATTTTTGAAAAATTTGTTTTAGGAATTTATTTTAAGGAATATTATTCTTACGAAAAACTATTTTTTTGAAAAATGTTTTAGGAAAAATGTCAGGGAATCCAACTCTCACATTTTAACAATAAAAGATAATTTCACAAATTTTCTCTAGCAATTCCTCTTCTTTACTAATAAGCTAGCACAATAGCAGACGCTTTTGTTAAAAAATTCATCTGCATATATGGATCACCCAAAGGAGTACTTACTGATCAAGAAACAAACTTTCTAAGTAATTTATTAAGATGACTCGTAAAACGTTTTAGGATAAGACAATTCAAAACAACAGCCTTAGGACGAATGGCTAGAATTGGCAATCTTTTCGTACAATACAAGCGTACACGAAGGAACAAAATGCACTCCACATGAGCTAGTTTTTGGAAAATTAGCACGATTACCATCAAGTGAACCACCTCCACCACAAGAAAAATTAGAAACATACGATAACTACACAATAAAATTAGTGACAAGACTACGAGTGAAGAAATTTGCGAAATCGTAAGACAAAATTTAATAACTGCAAAAGAAAGATCTAAATTCTATTATGATAAGAAGATTAACCCTCAAAACTTTAAAGTAGGAGATAAAGTATTTTTATTAGAAGGAGGAAAGATTTACAAATTCAACAATCAATATCCAGGCCCTCACGAAGTATTAGAAACTTTAGGAAAAGGAACTGTAAAAATAAAAATAGATAATGTACCCAGAGTAGTACACATAGATGAAAGCTTTCACACATTGGTATTCCAGAACAAACTAAACATAAGAAGGCAAATAAAAACAACAAAAATCAAAAAATAAATCACAAAAATCTGAAATTTTACTTTTTTCACAAATTTCAGATTCTAATATTCTGGAATAGAAATTCAACATCAGATAAGAATCGACGAATTATGCACCATAATAGTGAATCAGGATGATGTGCTGTTTCTTTTTCCTTTTTTACTAATAAACGGAGTTCCTGGATAGGAAGAACAAAAAGTAACATACTGGGCTCAACGTTTAAACGAACCAGAGATAGTGAGAAAAAATCATCCTCACAATAAAAGATAGAGGACTATACTCTTATCACAACTTAATCAGAAGCCTTCGCCAAACCAACCCGAAATTTTTGGCAACACTCTTAGATCTTATTCACTAGGTATACGAAAGTTTTATCAATTAAAATCGAAATTAATCACTTAAATCACAAGAAGTGGACATGGTAAGACTCTGGCCATTTTTATTTTTTAACGGAATTTATCACTCAAATGCAGCGATGCTGTAGCCTGGTCAAAACACGTAGAACATCCAGAAACCAAGGAGAAAATATTTTTAACAATCGCCAAGAAAAAAGATAACGATTATTATAGCTAAGTACAAAGCCCACGACAATCACATCAAGAAGATCTCGCAAACTCTCTTGATGCAAAGAGAGAAAATAGAAATTTTAACCCCTGTGAAAGAAAACACACATAATTGAAATCAAACATTAAATTCATTATTGAATAATTACCAAACAAACAATAATAATTAAAATCACAAATTAAATTAAAAGCAGCAGTGAATTGCTGCTAACAGGAAACCCTCAAATTTCAGATAATGAAAATCATATTGCTCGGACTTTTTCTACTTCTACTATGGAGAAAAACGGTACGAGCGATCATAGGATATGACTGCGGGTCGAGGCAGCTAAACATAACAACTCTGTCCATTCTAGAGGTAGGAGAATGCGACTTGTCTGAATCGCACGTTCAGGTAGAAACCAAGTATATACAATTATTTGAGCTAAGCGGGTTTACTCAAACTAACGTCAGGCAATGTAAGGTAGAAGTGTTCCGCACCGTTTTCCATTGCGGAATGCATTCTCATATTTCTGCAACTACAACCGGATTTGCCACATATATTTCTGAAGATTAATGTAACACTATGCACATAAGTGGTACATGCACTGTTATTTCGAATTTGCAATTTTTTCAACTATCAGCAAACGATACCACTAGACGAAGCGCAACAATAGCCGGTTCATTAACAATAGATGGTAAATGTACAAGAACCAAATATTCAGATTTTTACGGAACTTGGGACAATGTTGTTGTCCAAGCCTCTTATACAATAACATTACAGGAATATGAAGCCACGCTAAATTCAAAAACAGATAAAATTCATTTACGATCAGGAACAGCATGTTCACTCTCAGGCACTAATTGTATTGACCTGGAAGGAGGACAAACCTTTTGGGAACCCCTACCCATGGTTATTTGCGAAACACAAAAATACGAAGTACTTTACAAAGGAAAAGTAAACAAGACTTATGATAAATCTACACAAAATACCAAAATACTTTATTCTTTGACTACTCAAGATATCACTTTTATATTAGCACACAAAGGCACTAAATTAGCTTGTAATTATACATTAATTCGCACAGAACACCCAAAACTTTTAATTCTGGAAACCTCAGCAACAAATACATTCATACAAAAGAAACATAAAATTAACGTACAAAACATGGACATATTCACTTACGTTAACTCAAAATTTATATATGTTGAAAGACAAAATATGACGGAAATGAAAAACCTTTATAATGACTTACTGCTACAAAGATGTCGTTTAGAACAACAAGCATAAAAAAATACATTAATCCTTGCAACCCAAGCCCCTAACGAGTTCGCTTATCACTTGATGCAAGGACCAGGATATATGTCAATCGTAGCAGAAGAAGTAGTCCATATAATTAAATGCGTTTCTATCGAAGTAAAATATAGAAGAACCGAGGAATATCATCAACAACTCCCAATCTTTTGGAAAAATGACACATTTTCTCACTCTACGAACACACATACTATTAAAAGAAGGTACACAGATAAATTGTAACTTTTTTATTCCATCTGTGTATCTTTTAGGAGATGATTGGTATGAGTTATCTCCCCTTAAAACCAGAAAATATTAAACCTGAAACTAAATCGACATGGGCTTATACTAACCCAGCCGAATTAGCAACTAGCGGAATATATTCTCAATCAGATTTAAATAAATTAAGTGATCACATTATGTTCCCAGCTGAAAGACCCACCACTCTTAATTCACTAGCAAAAGGAATGTCAGGAGAATCCTCAATTAAAAATGAATACTCTTTAATTAACCTTCTCGATGGAGACACTTTAGACAAAATAGCAAACTCAGATTGTGCAAAATTTTGGACCCTATATACAAGTTTTGGCACAGCCAGTGCAGGATTAATTGAAATCATTATTATAATCAGATATATTAAATTATTAATCAACACATTTTTACACGGATATGCCCTACGCAATCCATTCACCTTGTAGGAGCATTATGGGATTCAGTAACTAACTTACTTTTACATTTAGAAAATAAAGGAGAAGCATAAACCGTAAGGACAAAAGAAATTTGTCAAGAGCCACAGAATCCAAGTCCTTCAGCATCTACACACGCCAAACATACAAATCACAAGGATACTAAACCAGTAGGTGACACCACTACAAGTTCAAATCTCTATCCTCACTCTCAACTCCAAGACTCTACAAACTTGAAACTATACTTTCCGACTTTAAAGTAAAACTCTAAAAAAAGAAAATGATGACTAACATGATATCATTAACTATTAAAAAATTAGACGAATATATTGTCGAAAGAGGAGGACTATTATCCTCTAATGATACACACGTTCAACACGACTCAAATAACGACTTTCAATTTGTAGTTACACTCAGATATAGACATAGAACAATAGTTAGTACCGGAAAAGATGATTCTACCATTAAAATGCTGAATATTGCTTGAGCTGCATTCTAATGGCATAATACGGCTCGCGAAAATGCAGCTCAAGCATTATTCAGCATTTTAATGGTAGAAGAAGACGTCAAATCACCATTTTATAAACCACCTTTGACAACAGTAATAATTCGAGAACTTAACAAATCATGCCGTGAACTTCGTATATCAGAACATTTATACACACTACTAAAAATAAACACAACACCTGAAATTAATACAGACATCGCGATATGCACAGTTGCGATATGCACATGCAGGAGTCGGAATGACGGAAACTTTAGAAAAAAGTTTTGCAGCATTTAAAGTATTAGAATCAATAAAAATCCTAAAACACCAAACGAATATCTATACTCAGAACCTCTATACAACAAGAGCAAACCAACATTACCTAAAAAGCAACAAAATTAAAAGAGGGTATTTCGGTGGATTCGTAGAAATAACCAAAAATCATTGAAGTTTTTGTAATAAAAAACATGAATCCAAGACCAAAATTACTCGTCTGGTCTATTTCTTGCAAACGATTCAACGTTCCTTATCACACACTAAAAAATTTCAGGAAATTCACTCCGAAAAGAATGATTGCGGAACAACGCCCTTACGCTAGATTTTGAAACATCATCTTTCATAAAAAGATGTATAGATTCTTACTGAGCCTAACAGAAAGTCAAAACTAATTTTCTTTAACAAAACTGTCTTTAGAATTTTATTTCTTTGCAAAATGCATGTCTCCAATACTAATCTTGATGTGCCTTTCCTTTTTTAGGACGCGGTGACCGAGAAGCATCATATCTTGGCATTTAATAATTTTAACCGCTATTTTACTAAGATCAATCTGTAAGCACTCACTACAAACAGTCCATCCCTATTATATAGATTCAAAGTTTGAAAATACTACAGGCCTTTACTTTGAGCCATTAACAAAAATCTGATTCCTCTCTGACGGACATAAATTACTTTCTTATATTGAAATCTCAGAAATCCATAATGTCAGAAAGCTTTTAAAAGAAGTTTATTTTAGAATAATTCCATTTTGTAAAAATACAGAACCTACAGATTCATGTGTTAGAAGCTATCACGATGTAAAATATCAATATCAAGAAGACAAAATGAAAAGTATCATTCAAGAACTAGAATTTTAATTTAAAAGAACAGAAAATATTACAAGACTGGAATCAGACTACGATGGCAATTCAATTAAACTCTACCAAGAAATTTTAGATGAACAAAAGGCTACAGGAAAGCTGTTTTTTCGTTGGTTAGAAAGAAAACTATATAGTTTTTCCCACCCTTCTTGAATACTTTTAACAAACATAACTTAAGCAACAAAAGCCATAAGTACATACAAGGACTGGGAAAACTCTGCTCCTATTAAAACCTTTAAAATATATTAAACATGGGTTTCACTTTAGCCAACTAAATTGCATGCATCTTATGGTCTTTTTATTAATTTTCTACAAGAATTAATGGAAACAATTAATTACAGCAATAATGGAAAATGGCATTCTTTAGCCGTTTTCACAGATTCTTTAGAACGTTTATGTAGCAAAAACTTTCTAAAAACTAATAATCACTTTTAGTTTTCCAAATTTCAGCATTTTCTAGTAGATAACAAATTAACTTTTGTTTTCAACACCCCAGACGTTTCTCAGAATGAATTTCAAGTATATAAAGTTCATGCATCACCTATCAATCATGAACTCAAAACCATCCAAAGACCAACAATTTATATAAAACCACAAATATCAATTCTAGGCCTATCAGAAAACAGAGAAATTTATTTCACTGCTCTCGAAGATTTTCTCAACACTTGCTATCAAACACCTTACAACAAAATTTGTCACACCATACCCTCATTTATGAGCGTACAAAATTATTTTATTTGGGAAATTTCCTTACTTATAACATCAGTTACATTTAAGTGCCCATTCTACATTAGTTTCGACAAATATCCATTTCTTACGCCACTATTATCCTACCACGGATGGCTCTATTCTACTCAAAGACCTAAAGAAATTCAATTGTTTTGTCAAAATCACATAATGGTGCCGCTCACTTTAAACGACTCTGGAATACTACAAATACACAAAGATGGTAAAATCTCAAATATTCCAATTCCACAAAAACTCTCAATTAAACAATTCCATTTACATTCCATCAAAATCAACTTACTTATCAGAAAATTCACGATTTTTAATAAATTTTTATGGAACAAAAAAGTCAACCCTAAGTCAAATCTTAATTTAAAATAAGAATTCAGTTGACTCATTATTGTCTAATTTGAACGGCAGATCACAACTATGAAATATGTAAATCAAGAATTAAAATCTTTTAGAAAAACTAAACAAGACAATTATCACGATTTTATGTTTGATGTAGCTCACATAATAATGACAGTCATCTCATTAATATTGTTGATACTCATCTTAATAATCGCAAAAATTTATAAATACTATCTAATTCTGAAAACATTAACTAAAGAAAATAATCATCTCAGCCTGGATTACTTACGATCAGATAACGATCAAATTCAGAGACTCTGACAGAACCCACTTGATACATTAGTTTAAAAAAAATAATCATTTTATTTTGATAATCTAAACTAATATACGCATAAAAAATCATATAGTATTTGAACAAAGGAACAATTCCTTTCCAAAGTTAAGAGTGGCCAATATAGTCAAGAATACATTAAGAAAACGAATACCTCGTCAATAACTTAGTCATGTTATACGTTTACCTTTTTGCTATAAACTAATATATATATATATAATCTTACATATATTTTTTTAAAAACAAGCATTACATAACATCTAATTAAAATAAATAAATAACAAAAAACAACAAATGAATTAAAATAATATAAAAATACATGCTGATTACATTTATATCTTCTTTTAAATAACTGTCACCCGTCACACACATTATTCTTGTCGCTTCTCGTTCTCCAAGCTCTTCCTTTCTTCTTCCGCTTCTCTTCCCTCCACTCCTGCCATCACTATGTCTCCAATGTCCTCGTTCCAACGCCAGTACGTCTCCACCACCTTCGCTGCCAGTCTCCTTATTATTACAATCAAGTTCGTTGCTTCGAGTCTCCGCTTCTCCCTCTCCATTCAATACTGTATCTCTTTTTTTATCTCCGTTTCATCGTCCTCCAGCCACAGACCTGATTCCTTCAGTTTCTCTTATGGACTCCCGGAGCGCATTGTGTACCTTTAATTAGCCAACTTTGTCACTTTTCCATATCCATCAGTTACCTTATTTCCGATGGACATGCACCCCAGAGTTACTGCCTCCTCCTCCATTTTGCATCCAAAATTAATTATCTAGAAAAGCGCGCTTCGCTTGTACTGTACACTGTATATATCCGTAGCCAACCTTTCCTTCTCTCTTCTCAGTCTACCAGCTGTTCTTTCTTCTTACCCCTCTCCACGTTGCCTCGATAGATCAACTTCTCTTTCTCCATGCCCAAAGCTCACCTCTCTCGTCACTTCCACGCCCCTCTTGCCCTACCACCGACTCTCTCGTACTTCTACTTTTACTACACTGGAGGACGCGGATGTTTCCCTGACATGACGGTCACTGCTGCTATTTGGTTGCGTGACGCGGATATAATCCCTGTAGGTGGCAGCAGTCGAGGCGAAAGATTTTTATGGACCAGGAGTGGCAGAATCACATACGTGAGCGTGTATCTGTCACCATATGAGGGGATTGCAGTCTTTCGTAGGCAACTGGGTGAGCTGGAGGACCACATTCGTGATCTAGACGGGGAGGTCGTTGTTGGGGGAGACTTCAACGCGAAAGCGCTTGAGTGGGGTATGGGATGGTCTTGTACCAGAGGAACTGCAGTGGCTGAGATGGCGGCCAGGCTGGATCTCACTATACTCAACTCGGGCTGGGTGACCACGTGCAGGCGTCCTGGCTGCAGGGGCACCATCACCGACATCATCCTTGCTACTCCTGGCTTGGCGGCGATAATCCAAGGATGGTCAGTGCTGGAGGACTTTACCGGTAGCGATCACCAGTTCATCAAGTATCAGACGGCACGGGGGTCCGGTTTGCGTTTAGTGTCTGTATTCCAACAAGTGACTGAAATGTCTCAGGACTTGATGGCATGGTGTTAATCGAAACCCTGTCCAGATTGGATGACTTGTTTGAGAGGAAAATTTCCCTAGCACCTACCAGGCATAAGGCAGAAGGCCTCATTGATCAAACCATGGACCTGATTAGGAAAGAATGCAATGCATCCATGCCGAAACGTTTCAGGAGATCACGAAGGGTCCCGGCATACTGGTGGTCAGACTAAATTGCTGAATTTCGTAGGAAGGCATTTCGGCTTAGGCGTAGAGCCCAGCGCATGCAAAGGAGAGGGGATCCTGGCCCAGCGCAAAAGCTCTACTTGTCGGACAGGAAGGAGCTGGTTTCGGCCATCAGGATCAGCAAAAATCAAAACTGGAAGAATTTGAGGAGGCAAATCAACGAGAACCTTTGTGGGCGTGGCAAAGGGATTGTCATGTAGCGGTTTTGGGTACAGACACCTGTACCACCGCTTAAACCCTCGACCATGGAATGAATTGTTGGAGCCCTCTTCCCGGATCATCGGGAGAGAGACCATACTGCGATTTCGGTGGTGGGCGAAATACCACTGTTCAGTGACAAGGAACTTATAGTCGCGACCAATTCCCTCGTCCATCGTAAGGCTCCGTGCCTAGCTGGAATACCTAAGGCACTCAAGACAATTGCGAAGGAGAAGCTGTACTTGTTGCTGAATATGTACAACACCTGTCTCTTAGCGGTTATCTTTGGACATAGGTGGAAAGTGCAGAGGCTGGTGCTGCTTGACAAGGGGAAAGACCCGCCGGTTACTCCAGTTTCGTTCAGGCCGCTCTGTATGCTGGACAACGCGGGCAAGATCTTGGAGAAACTGCTGAGGGCGAGGTTACGCACAGCAGTTGAGGCAGCCAGAGGTTTCGCGAAGAATCAGCACGGTTTCCGAGTCAATCGATCTACTATCGACGCAATTAGGGAGGTTATTGGGGTAGCTCATAACGCATAGCGGGGAAACCACAGGACACGCAACTCCTGTGTGCTGGTCACTCTTGATGTACGGAACGCCTTTAATACGGCGAGATGGGCCGACATTTTTGGTAAACTAGAGCATTGATTTCGGGTGCCGGCACACCTACGAAGAGTAATTGATGAATATCTTCATGATAGGGAGCTGATCTTCAACACAACGGAGGGCCAACGGCGATGTAGGGTTACTGCTGATGTGGCACAGGGCTCTGCGCTTGTTCCGGACCTCTGGAATGCCATGTACGACGAGATCCTGCGGATTGAGCTTCCGGGATGGGCGAGACTCGTCGGGTTCGCGGATGACATCGCCGCAGTCATTGAGGCTAGAACTCCAGAACAAGCACAAGTCAGAGTGAAGTACGTGTGTCGGGTGGTCAAGTGCTGGCTGGATGAGCACGGGCTTCAACTTGCTGCTGCCAAGACGGAGGTTGTGGTTCTAACAAGACAGAGAGGCTTTCCTGATCCCCTCAGGGTACACGTGGATTACACTATCGTTGAGGCCATCAGAGTCGTAAAATATCTTGGTGAGTTCATCGAATCCAAGCTCACCCATGGAGCTCACATAAAGCAGGCTGCTGACAGAGCTGACAAGACAGTCTTCTCGTTGGCGAGACTTATGCCTAATGTCAATGGGCCCAAGCCTAGTAAGAGGAGGATATTGATAAGCGTTACTCACTCAATCCTCCTTTATGGAGCTGAGGTGTGGGCGGATGCCCTTAATGTAGAGAAGCACTGAAGAAAATTGGCTTCGGTGCAACAAAGGAGCGCCCTCCGAATCGTTAGTGCGTACCACACGGTTTCGGAAGCAGCGATATTGGTGGTTGCGGGAGTGATCCCTATTGACTATGTACGGATGGGCGTGTCTAGGAAGGTGAGTGCAAGCAGCGTTCGCAGTAGCGAAACTTGTAAATACATTCATGCGACCAAGTTCATTTTCCATGTGGTTTATCATAGGTCGAGTGCCACAAGTTGTCGAAAAACCAACAATTAAAGCTAAAAATGGCCCCAAAACGAACAAGTGGGTCTCTGTGTTGCGTGGTCGGTTGTGTGAACAATTATTCGAATTCGCCGGGAACTCATTTTTATTCATTTCCGAAGAGTTTGTACCAAAACAACCAGAGGATAAAGTGGATTGCAGCTGTCAAACGGGTCAAGTAAGTAAACGCTGAGAAGTTTATAAAGTTTGTTATG
>JBAGKK010050200.1:0-10103 GCA_037177015.1 Euceroptres primus
CCAATTTTAATTAATTTTTTCTCTATCAAGAGTTGTTTTTTATTCAATGACCTTCAATCCGAAAACTTATTAAATGAAAGATCAGAATACTTTAATAAATTCGTGATTCACAAATTAATTGTAGCTTTAATCAGTTGTTAATCGCAATCATCTGTTAAACGCAGGATTACCAATTAATATCACCATGTTAAAGATTCGTGACATGTAGATTTTCTTGTTTCTCTCCAACTTTTTTTCAACGACTGTACTCGCGGTTTGCCAATTTATTCAGTTGAAATAAAACGTGATCAAATTGCAGAAATGAGACTCAGAAACTTTCCATTATTCAGGGTTAGTTTTTTCTGGCTGGATCCAGTCATTAAAATTCGTTGCACTTCAGTCTTCAATTTAGGATAATAACTAATGTTTTTTAAATTGAGTTTTATAAGATCCAATTTACTCTTCATAATATATACTTTCAAATTAAATTTGAACTCCTAAAAGAGACTTTTACAATCTCCTTAATTTCCAAAATTGTCCTTTAATTTGATTATGCTTTATATTATGATTATTGTTTATGCATTATATTATCATTTTAAAACAAAACTTTTCACAAGATTAATTCTGAAAATTTCAAAAGCGTATCAACGTTCAAAAAAAATTTTGTTGGTCAAATCCTTTGGCACACCTTTTAATACCTACAAGATTCTAGAAAAAAAGTTTCATCAAAATGATCAAAATCGATTCAAAAAATAATGACCCTTATTTTAATAAGCAAATATATTATCGGCGTATTTTTATCACAAAAATACCTTTTGCGACGTCATCAGGCGTTTATCGACAAAAATAAATTAATGAGCCACGTGCTGGCTCTGAGTGTTTCGCATTCAGCTGTCACTAGTCAGGCGACTTGTTGACGCCAAAGATCAACAATGTGATCTGTGCTCTGAATTTGTGTGGTGTCTCATCCTAAAGAAAATGAATGCAAAGTAATTAGTCCATTGCTGGAAAAACAATGTGAAAAATGTCTTTATGTTTACAGGTATTCGTTTTTCAATGGACGTCTGTCGTGACGAAGTGAAGGCCTTATCTGCCCTGATGACCTTCAAATGTGCTTGCGTCGATGTACCATTTGGTGGGGCTAAAGCTGGAATCAAGATCAACCCCAAGACTTACTCCGAACATGAGCTTGAAAAAATTACTAGAAGATTTACTCTCGAGTTAGCCAAGAAGGGATTCATCGGTGGGTTTATAATTTTTATCAATCTTATCTTCTCTAGATCTAGGAAGTAAATTTTATCTGCTCTTAACATTGAAACGACTTTAGAAAATCCCCTGTTGCCACCTTAGATAATAAATAGAAACGAGGGAAAAGAAATTCATTTCTAAATTTAAAAAATTACTGTGGTTTACTATTCATTTGAAAGTCTGTTAAATTAGGATTTCAAAAAGGAATAAAGTTTAAGAATGATAGATTAATATAAAATGTTTCATTTCAGGACCGGGTGTTGATGTTCCTGCGCCTGATATGGGAACTGGTGAGCGTGAAATGTCCTGGATAGCTGATACTTATGCCAAAACAATTGGGCATTTAGACATTAACGCACACGCTTGTGTTACTGGAAAACCAATTAACCAGGGAGGAATTCACGGACGCATTTCTGCGACTGGTCGCGGTGTTTTCCACGGTCTGGAAAACTTCATCAACGAAGCGAACTACATGGGAATGATTGGTAAATTAATTTAAACTGCACTAAATAAATTCCACGCAATGTAAAATTATGACTAAAAATTTTGCTTGAATTTAATATTTGAACTTTAATTTGATTTATTTTAATTAACCTTAATTTGAAAAAATAATTTTCAGTAATAGAGTGATTGATTAATGATTTAATAACTAATGAATTCAGGAACGACGCCAGGTTGGGGTGGCAAAACTTTCATTCTACAAGGCTTTGGTAATGTGGGTTTACATTCGATGCGTTATTTGCATCGAGCTGGAGCAGCATGCATCGGTATTATTGAGCATGACGGATCTATCTATAATCCAGAGGGCATTGATCCCAAAGTAAGTTGATAAATACCACAAAAACAGCTCTGATCTATAATTCCAGATTCTATAAATAAAACTGATTCCTTTGTAATTAATACTACTTTTTGATGAATAGCAACTGGAGGATTATCGCATTGAAAATGGAACGATTGTCGGCTTTCCAGGTGCTAAACCGTACGAGGGTGAAAACCTTATGTACGAACCTTGTGATATCTTCATACCTGCCGCTGTCGAGAAGGTCATTACTACAGAAAATGCTGGAAGAATCCAGGTATAAAGAATGTTTTTCAGATTTGTTTTCGTTTGATATCTTCAAATTTGTTTTTATTTTACGTTATGTCTATCTTATTTTTCAGGCTAAAATCATTGCCGAAGCTGCAAACGGACCAACCACTCCTGCCGCCGATAAGATTCTTATCGATAGAAATATCCTCGTTATTCCAGATTTGTATATAAACGCTGGTGGTGTCACCGTTTCTTTCTTCGAGTGGCTTAAGAACTTAAATCATGTCTCGTATGGTCGTCTTACATTTAAGTACGAGAGAGAATCTAACTATCATCTTCTTGGTGAGATATTTTATTAACTGTTTATTGAAATTCAATTTATTGGGAGAATAATTTATTTCTAAAAAGTGGTGCGAATGGATTTATTTAAATTTTTATTTTGTTTTATGTAAGGCATTTGATCTTGTTAAGTTTAAAAATTTTAATTCTTTTAACTGTTTCACGTTAAAATCAATATTTTTATCTTCATTACAGAATCTGTCCAAGAATCTCTCGAACGTAGGTTTGGACGTGTAGGAGGTCGCATTCCCGTAACGCCGTCGGAGTCTTTCCAAAAGCGTATTTCTGGTGCTTCCGAGAAAGACATCGTCCATTCTGGTTTGGATTACACGATGGAGCGATCAGCTAGGGTAAAATCTATTATACATTCACAATACTATGTTTTATACGTCATAAAAGTTGAACTTTGTTTTTAACATTTTTTTTGTATTCTTAGCTATTTCACTTTTAAGATTTCAATTTTTTTATTCAGGCCATTATGAAAACTGCGATAAGATTCAACCTCGGCCTCGATCTAAGGACAGCTGCGTACATCAACTCCATTGAGAAAATCTTCACGACATATTCCGAAGCAGGACTTGCGTTTTAGGTACTAATCTCGAAAGTGAAAACAGTGAATCTTTTTATACGTGAAGATGTACGAGAAAAAAATAGGATCAATTCAATTGAACGTCAACAGTATTTTCGAGAGTTTAGCCGTTCTCAGGCACTAGCTAAGTACTTGGACAATTACTTGTGAATCCGATGTTCGCTCTACACACTCAATAGTACATAACCTGGTGAATACTTAAACTTGCGAACCGTCTACGCAGTCTTGGAGCATGTACATTATTTACAATTTTGTTAAGTTTTACGTAAGAATCCTCAACGCCATTCTCCTCGAATACTTGAGCCGCAAACTCAATGGAAAAGAAGCAGCGCATTTTTATATTTCAATTTGTATCCGCGAGTTTTATCTTTAAGAGTCTGTCCAATCACGTCGAATACATGTTTGTACATTTTGAGTGACTGGTATCAACGGTGCTGCCTACTATTCAATCAGAGATTTCCCAATATTTATGAAAGTAACTTATTTCTACGCTATTCTCCGATTAGTGCATTATACAGTAAAACTGTTATACAACCGCGGAGTTATGTTAATAAACATTGACAACATTACCACGTTACTAATTGTCTTCTCTATTCAATTCGTTAGTTTCAGTTAGATTCAATTTAAACTTTAGATTTATTTTGACGTTAGTTTTACAAGATATGAATCAAACTTTATTTTATTTTTTAGGAAGACCATCACTTGTTTTTAGAAACAAGAACAACTTGAACTAGTACTTTTTTGACATCCGCTTTTTGAATGATCCGAAAAATCTTGGATTTTTGGGGTGAAATATGCTTAAAT
Organism: Euceroptres primus; assembly: GCA_037177015.1. NCBI lineage: Eukaryota > Metazoa > Arthropoda > Insecta > Hymenoptera > Figitidae > Euceroptres > Euceroptres primus. The sequence goes on from JBAGKK010050200.1 coordinate 3,990, forward strand.
TATGGGAGTTAGCAAGATTAAGAAATGCAGTCCAAAGTATTGCGGGGCGAAAATTCAGCCTTTGTAGGATTTCTCAAGGCACTCACAAAATGCCAGAACGTTTAAAGAAAATCGGCGACTCGGACGATCCAAATTTTTTTCAGATGGTTGAGTACAATTTTCATCGGGCAGTCGAGGTGATGGAAGATTCATTTATCCAAGAGCTGCAGAAATACCCAAATATGACCGACGAACAGAGGCAAAAACGTGTGAAAGGGATTATTGGTATAATGTCCAATTGTCAGACCATCATGGAACTCAATTTTCCAATTCGAAGAGATAATGGAGATTACGAGATAATTACAGGATACAGAGCTCACCACAATACTCACAGGTATGATTAATTGATGAATTGACAATGTTTGATTTCAGCAACTAATTTTTATTTAATTCAATGTAATTTGAAATAATTTTAGGTTACCATGTAAAGGAGGAATGCGATTTGGATCGGATGTAACCAGAGACGAAGTTAAAGCTTTGGCATCGCTGATGACGTTTAAATGCGCCTGTTGTAGTATTCCATTTGGAGGCTCCAAAGCTGGTGTTGTGATCGACCCGAAAATATATTCTGCCCAAGAATTGCAAAGAATCACGAGAAGATTTACATTGGAATTGGCTAAAAAGAATATGATTGGTCCAGCAATCGATGTTCCAGCTCCAGATGTTAACACTGGGCCGCGAGAAATGTCCTGGATGGCTGATACTTATGCAAAAACATTCGGTAGTATTATTTTCTATAGTAAGTTATGTTCTATAGTTTTTAGTTCCTTTTAATAATGCCGTTCTTATTTTATATTAGGAATGAATGACATAAATGCTCACGCCGTTTGCACTGGAAAGCCAATCAACCAAGGTGGAGTTCTAGGAAGGACGGAAGCCACCGGTCACGGGATATATTATGCAGTGTTAAATTTTATATCTGAAGAGAAGTGGATGTCTAAAATTGGACTTTCTACAGGATTTAAAGGCAAAACTTTTATCGTACAGGTTTGAAAACGTTCACAAATCGAAGGGATTTAAATGTTTCGATTAAGATGTTTTAATTATTTCTTTATTTATAGGGATTCGGAAACGTGGGACGGTTTGCTGCTCACTACTTTGTAAAAGCTGGAGCGATATTAGTTGGAGTTATGCTTCGAAAAACGAATCTTTACAATCCTAAAGGAATTGACCCAGAAGTAAATTAGTAGAGTTTTGAATACGAAAAATTACATAATTTATTTGCTGGGAATTATCTAATTTTTCAGGCTCTAGGAAGACATATAGATCAGAAAAAAACAGAACCCTTCGCGGGTGCTAAAATATATAAGGGAAATTTAATGTATGAACAGTGTGATATTTTTGTACCTGCTGCTGGTGAAAAATTGGTCAAGAAAGAAGACGCTGAGAACATTCAAGCAAAAGTATTGCTGCAGGAATTATTTGTTAGTAAAGGCTTTAAATTTACAAAAACTTATTTAATTTTTTTTAGATTATCGCTGAGGGAGCAAACGGACCTTGCACACCTCCAGCAGATAAAGTTTTCCTGGAACGAAACATTTTAGTGATTCCGGATTTGTATATGAGTGGAGGCGGTGTAACAGTTTCATATTTCGAGTGGTTAAAGAACATAAGCCATGTATCGTTTGGAAAACTCCACTTCAAATATGAAAGGGAATCCACTTTCCACCTGTTAGGTAGAGGAAATATTTCTTACATCACCCTTTAAAACATCAGTGCATTAATTAAAAATATTTAAAGACTAATTTATGGCTAATGTAGATTCTGTAGAGCAATCGCTGAGAGACAAACTAGGAGATATAAAAATCAAACCATCTGAGGCTTTCGAGAGAAGAATAACTGGAGCCACAGAAAGAGATATCGTCAACAGTGGTCTGGATCATTCAATGGAACTTGCTGCATATGTAATTTCAATTTGCCTATGATATTGTTAAAAATTATTAATATTATAGTGTATAATTATTTAATGAATTTAAACAAACGCTTTTTGCTGCAGTGTATCATGAAACAAGCACAAGAACTCAATTTATGTTTGGATATTAGGAAAGCGGCTTATTGTTATGCCATTTCTAAGATTTTTAGGACCTATGAAGTAGCTGGACTGGCGTTTTAAGCTAGAGAAGAAATGGTTTTATTAAATATTGTCTATATATATATTATGAGTCGCAATAGTGGAGAGTAAAAGGGGTCAATATTTTTCTGTTGACCATCCACTCAGTATTTTTTTACTAACTTTCTAAATCTCATTAAAAAATAATAGCTTCTAAGTGAAAACTCCAAGTTAAATTTATATTTTTTTAATGAAAATTAAATTTGAACCAAGAGTAAAAAAAAATATTTTTTAAATAAAGCACTTGTTTTTTTTTATATCTGCATTTTTATTTTGCACATTTAATTTAATTCAGTTAAGTTTCGGCCTTTAAGCTATTAGTTTAAGTAATTAAATAATAAATTTTTTGTTTTGTTTTTACTATTTAATCGTGATTTAAGTAAATTACTTTCGATTGTATGATTTAGTTTTAGAATTATAAGTGTAGAGACAACTTTTTAAAACTTATTTTAATTTTTTACATTTTATGTATTATTTTTCGTGATAAAATAATTATAGTATATTAAATGAATTAATATTTACAATTAGATCCTTCACAAAACTTAATGAGCAATTTGAAGTGCGCGCAATTTTCCCAACGTGAATTGTCACTACGATGATCAAATCAAAACATTGCCTTTATATTTATTAAATTTATATAATTTAAGGGAGTGGATGCTATATTTTTAACTGCTTAAATTAATTTTTAAATTATTTTAAAGTTTTAAAATCTTAATTAGGACAAATATTCACTCAGTAGAAATGAAGTCGTTCTACTGACTCACGAAGTGGTTTCCGACTTCGTTAAAGGCTTGTTGCTCTTGTTGATGGTATTTTTTGTTTAAAACGTTTATTTTTCATCGCTTGCAATCCTAAACAACCATTTCATATAATTTTCTATATCGAATTTTATAGGTACGCATGTTATTATAAGTCTCCATGACAAAATAGGTCGTAAACAGCCTCTAAAGGTTTGCGTCGGGCAAACGTGCCATTTGTGCAGTTGAGATATCAACAAATCGTGAAAAATCGAGGTTTTTTTCCGTTATTTTAAAACTTTTTAACACGTTTTAGTGGTATAGGTCTTTATAATTTGTCACTTAGAGTCAGTGGCCGCCTAAAAAGTTGTGAGGTTATGTTGTAAAATTGACATTTCAAAATCCGCGGGAACTGTTGTGTTTTGAATTTCAGGCAGGTTCGAAGTTGCTTCGGTATGATCACGTGATCAAATTGAGAGAAAATTCGCTTTTTCTTCCAAATACGAAGTTGCTGTCATGCTACAGTAAATAAAACTGATATAAGTATAGGAAACTGGGACTTTTTCTAAATTTTGTGTTCATAAATTTATCTTAAAATTAGTAAAAGTGCGTGATAAAATGGCGAAGTGGATCTGAAATATGTTTTCTTTGAAGTTGGTTGAGGTTCCCGGACCAGAGATGAGATCTGGACTTTGATTACAGCCGCTAATAAGAAGGTACATTTATGATAAATATATTTTTATTGGAAATTTCGATTTACATATTCGTCATATATTAATTAAAACTACATGTACATATTACCATATTTTTAAAAAGCAATATAGAATTTATGGGCATAGGTATGCATATTCATAGATGAAATTTTACTTAGTTGCTCGATCCATCATTATTTATGATATTAATAGCCTGCACCAATTGGTAGTTTCCAATGTAAACTTCTGCATGATTGGAGCAATTCAATTACAACTTAAACTCGATTATTACATCAGATGGAATTTGTTATCAGATATTTGAGTTTGTGTTGTAAAATTCTATATAAGTCAACATAAAAAAAATGCTTTAATAATACATTTAGACCCACCTCAGGTTTTGTAATCGTGTTTCGAAAGAATTGCCATCCGGCTCGTTGGTCTAGGGGTATGATTCTCGCTTCGGGTGCGAGAGGTCCCGGGTTCAAATCCCGGACGAGCCCATTCTTAATTTTTTATATTTTTTTATACCGTACACTGAAATCAGTTTTTGCATTTTTTCCTTAACGCAATGATAATTTAACAAAGTAGGATATTTTATCGTTCAATGTTTTATATTTTATTTCGGTACACGTGTCATTTGCACATGATCATCATGGATGGAAATGGAAAGTAGTGTCAAGTATTGTAAACAAGAGTCAAAAAGTGATCATGTCTCTTACCTGGGATTCATCGAAAAAGCACAGTGATAGAGAAAGGTAAGTTAGTTTTCAGATAATCAATAATTTTGGAATGACTAGAACACTTCATGATTAAAATGAAACATGGATTTACAGTTCTTTACTGAAAGAATTAAGCATTATATGTTCCAGTTCAATCCTAACCTCAAAGTTTTTTGGAGCAGATAAAGGGGTTAAACCTTGAGAAAGTAATTAGCTTATCACTTTACTTTGGAGGATTATGTTATTTTTTAAACACTATAAAATTTTTCTTGATATTTCCGTATTTTTGATAGTTAAAAATAAGAATTTGAATGAAAACTTTTGACTTTGTAACCAAGTTAACCTTACATTCTTCACTTGCAAAGGAATCTATTAGTAAATTTCTGATTTCTTGTTTAATCCAAAGAATTTTGGAAAACGCTTTATGAAAACGAATAATAAATTTAGTCATTTTTCATATATTTGTTTTTTATAAGAAGTTTGACCGAAATTTGAATCATTTGAACATAAGATAAAGCATAACCCAACATATGGAACTCTGCTCCAAACAGAAACAGAAAATAATATTTTAGAGTGAATTGAAACAAAAGTATTATGTATTTTTATAAATTTAACGATCAATTTGTATTTGACCTAAATTTTTAATACTTTGACCCGCTTTTGAAGATTTCAATCAATAATAAATTTAGTATTTGGATCATATTTGCTTATTGAATTTCTGAAATCAATAGTGGTTTTAATTGAGTTAAATTTAGTTGAAGGCGAGAAAAAATTGTTTATAATTTATTTTGAGTGCGATTTAGAAATTCTCTCTTAGTTTTTGGAATTAAAATTCTTTTACATACTTCAAAAATAATAACAAATGAAATAGTAACAGACTTGTAAAAGGAACTTAATTCTTCATTGCGGAAATCCTAAGGATTCAGAAAATATTGAAAATATTTGTCTGTTTCTAATCAAGATTTGATTCAAAATAAATTAAAAATATTGTCTAATGAAGGTTTGATTTAAAATAAATTTAAAAACTAATTCTTTTCTCTTTTGCCAGGTGGATTTGCATTTATCCCTTGTACTTAAATAGCAAAAAGACAAGAGCAGAGGGTCGCAAACTGCCGAAGGAAAAATGCGTGGAAAACCCAACGCATCAGGAAATCCGGGACGTTTTAATAAAAGCCGGCCTAAATATTGGAGTTGAAAACAAACTTCATCCCAGGGAACGAAGCAAGGAATTATTATACCGTGGTCGAATTAGAGTTCAATTAAAGGAAGATGACGGCACGCCTATTCATCCAGATTTTCCAACAAGAGATTCCGTTCTACTCCATTTAGGCACATTAATTCCACAGCTAAAAACGCGGCAAAGTAAACAATCCTCTGGTGAACAATCTTCACAACAAACTTCTGTTTCAAAGAAAGGAAAAGGCAAGGGGCGTAGGTAATCATTTTCGAATGATTCTTCTTGGAAGAAGAAAGTGTTTCACATTGTATATTTAAGTAATGGTATTGCTGTACATTTTCATATACACATTTTAATTTTGAAAAAGAATTCTTGGAATATTGGTTACGTCAAAGTTTGTAATTCAATATTTGTTCTAAGTTTGACATCTGAAGGAAATAAAAGTTTTTGATACGTTGACCAAATTCTTTTCTTTATTGTCTTTTGCGATTTTCAAACAATCATTTTTAAAGGTTGATGGCTTGTTTTGTTGGATATAAAAATAATCTACATAAAAACGAGTATCTACTCATAATGAATATGTCGAATAAATAATGAGTAAACAATAAATAATATATATATACATATATATATATATATA
>JBAGKK010050209.1:0-10103 GCA_037177015.1 Euceroptres primus
ATATAAGGTTAAAGAATATCTTTTAGATTTTTTGTTTCTAGGAATGATTTTCATTTACTTTCACCAACACATCTCATGATACGGTACACTCTACGGTAACTAAATTTAATTTAAAATTAAAGCATCTTATTTCATTTAAATTTGACAGCATTCATTGTAAATAAAACTTCTGATAAGAAGCACAAAAATTCGTACCAAATCTTTTTTTGGAATTCGAAAGTTATATGACACTGTCGCTAATCTGAAGAGGAAAAAGATCGATTAGCAATTCGATTCTGATGGGCGTTATATTTACATGCTGCAACGAATTTGATTAATTACCACGATCCTTTTAGCATTTAAGCCGGCAGACACGAGGAATAAACCTGTTATATAATTTTGGCCCTTTTTGAGTTCAGCGATTGTCTTCAACCTTCACTTTTAGTAAATGGTAGGGGTGGTAGAATTTCACTTTAGGATAAAACGTCTGGCGAGACGTTGTATAAATCGACACACTTATTTTTTTATTTACCTTTCTTCTCTTGCGTTTTATTTTTTTTTTTATTTGTTTCCTCTCAAATTTCGCATGAAATTTGGTTGTTAACTTACCGAAGTATGATGAAACCGCTGCAACATTATATAAGACAGTAAATTAGCTCATGAGTGATGAGCTACATATAAATATTAATAAAAATATGAATTTATTATTAATTTATTGCAAAATATGTGACGTGATTATTAAAAAAATTGGTCAGAAAATAAATTGCTATATGTAAATAAGATGCAGTAGAAATACTGTTTCTGTCGGTTATTAAAAATATAAATGTTTTTTCGATTGTATGTCAACATCTATATCAAGAAGAAAAAAATAATTACAAGGATTCTTTTAACTCTAATAATTAAAGGGAAAGTATTCTAAAATGCCTATACATATAGTTTCTTTTCTTTCTTTTCAAAGACTGATTAGGCTCATCATCATTGGCATCATCATCCTTCGCAGGGGCGAAGGATGATTAAAAAATTAAAAATTTTATTTTTAAATTAAACAAACACGGAAAAAAATGTTTCCAAATGTTACAATACATTTTGAAGCTTTCAAAAAGAAGATAAATATTTTTATATATTGAAACAATGTTTTTTTATTGATTTTAATTTTTTTAAACATAGTTTTCATAATTTTTAAATAAGTAATTAATTTCAGAATTCGGCCCTGGGGGGATTTATCTGAAATCCATCTTTTAGTCCTATATACACATTACACATATTCCCACGTGCACCTGTCGCCTGGCGGTTATTCAGAATGAAGGTACCTGACCCGTATGTTAAGTTTCGAGGAAGTGATCAAGTTGAATGATCCATCACATTTGCCTTGCACTGGAGTGAACATGAAATTATATTTTTTGCCCTCTTATCCAGATCGAATGCCGCTAACAGAGAAAGTGAACGGTTAGTTAATCCCAGTCGCATAATGATGGTATTGCTCGTTTTGGGAGGGAAACATTTTAAACTGACTACCTACACAGCAAGATCAGGGCCAATTATCCACGAAACAAAGGGCTCGATTCCAATTTCATAACTTTCAGAGAGAAAGTGAATCAAGCGTTAAAATATCTTCAAGTATTACGGTTTCCTCGTACATAGAAAAAATGGTAACGGAGGGTTTCAAAAACACCATTTTAATTTAACGAATATTATACAACAATTTTACAACTAGCTATATAGGTATACCTGATTCAGACGTTTCCTTTTAGAATCATATAAATTTCTTTAAAAAATTCTAGAATCTATTTATTAGAATATTTCCGGATCTACCAGAATATTCTATTATATCCACCATAATTATCTACATTTTCCTACCAGAATCTTTTAGGAAAATCTTATGGAATTTATCATATACTTTTAACCTTTTAAAATTTTTTCTGGATATTTAGACTCATTGGCTGTTCTCTGAAATCATCCAAAATCCTCTAGACTCTTCCAGAATCCTCCAGACTTTTTTAGAATCTTTTAAAATCTTCTAGAGTATTTAAAAATATCCCAAAATCTGTTAAAATTCCCTAAAATATTCTACACTGCTTCAGAATTGTCTTGAATCTTCAATAATGTTGTAAATACTTCCATATTCATCTAAAATCTTCTAGACTCTTTTAAAACCTCCAAAATCCTTTACACTTAGAGAAAACTTATTTTCAAATTATAAAAATCGGTTTTACACTCTTTTTCTTGATTGTTTATTTTAAAAAGAACCTTTTTTTGTCAAAAAAAAGTTTGTTTGATTCAAGAAAAATTTTTTTGATTCAAATAATATTTTTTGAATCAAAAAAATGTTTTTTTGAGCTCCGGAAAAAGCAATTATATTTTTAATTTAAAAAAATTGTTTTGAATGTAAAAAACCTTTCTCTGAATGTAGAGTTTTCTTAAATCTCCCAGAATCTTAAAAAATTCTCAAAAATAAACCTCTTAGATTCTTTTAGAATCTTATAGGATACTTCGCAGTATCTTTTTGAGTGATCAAAAATCTTTTAAAAGACTTTCAAAATTGCTTCAGAATCTTCGCTAAGCAAATATTCTATATTTCTATAACTTAACATTTTCTATAAAATTTGTTCTTCCTGCAAAAGTTTTTGCAAAAATTTTCCCTATTCCCCTTTTTTAGAAAACGTGGGGACTTTTTTTGGCATTCTGACTCTGGTTCAGATGCATAAACAAAACAATATCTTCAGAATTGTCCACATTTTTTGCAGTTCTACGATTTCAGAATTTTTTACAGAACTAGAATTAATTCTGTATATTTATAATATTTTATAATGTGCAAAACGTCTAGTATTGAAATTAATTTTTTCTCCCTCTGAATGCGGATTTGGACTTTTGTGAAATTTGTTGTTTGCGGCGTTTTTTGTCTGAAAGGAATTTTTCTGAAAACAAATTTTAAATGAAATGTCAGCAGCTGACCTTGCTCGACCAAAAGGATCAAGATATCGAAAATCTTTCACGTCCACTTAATTAAATCTCAGTGAATATCTATATAACATAATATCATCAACACCTACTTACATTTATATTTTTTATCTTGTAGGTACATCTTGTATCTTCCATCGCCCTTAACACGAATGTCGAAAAATTCTTCTTGACACCCATTCATTAAATCTCACTTATAATTTACCACTGACGGCCACCTCAGCACATAACTTTCCTTCCGCATTAAAAAAAAAATGATATCGGCGAGTGTCGTCCGTAATAAATTGTGGATTAAGAAAATGATAAATGGGATGAAAATAATACATGTGTCTTCACACTAGCAAAGCCACAAGAAAAAATTATGGTGCTAAATTTTACATACATTTCATTTCGTAATTCAGTTTTTAATCTCGTAATTGAAAATATTAACAAAAAAACACGTGAAAAACAATAATAAATAGATTAGATTCAATTGAAAATCAAGGTGGATGTTCGATTTGTTGGAAATCCATGGATGAAAGTTCTTTTAAAAATTCAAATCTCGTTGGAAAATGAGGAAATACCTTTAGAATCTCGTGCGGATTGCTAACCAATTAGAGAAAATTCTCGATAAACAATAAGAGATTCCAATAACATATTCCAACAAAATAATAGCTTCAAAGGAATTAAATTTATCTTCAAAATGTCGGTTCCTTCACACATTTTGTATTTTATTCAGCTATTAATAAATGATTTTCTAACGATCCTGAATAATAAATTTTTCAGAATAAGTGAAATTGAATGTTATACCACTTACGGTGATTTGGTGATATTTAAAATTGCTTCAAAGCTTAAAATGTATAATCCTGGATTATTCCACTCTTTATTACCCATAAAATAAATTTTCTATACCTGCCCACATTGCTTTATGCAGTTGTTTAACACGGAATTAATTTTTTGCCTCGTCATCAACCACTTTACAATATGCAGGAAACAGTAAAATAACTTAAAATATTTCTAAATATATTGTATTTTAATTCCTTAAACTATTTCCTCTGTATTAAAATTATAAAAAGTCTGTTATAATAGAATTACAAAATCATCGGATTCCAAGTATTAAATTCTTCTCACACAGAATTCTTCGAAATTTCACTGCATTAGATTAGAATTGCTTGAGAAAATAATGCACTAGCAATATGCAATAACTTCAAATAATTTATAATAATGATTATTATTGATATTAAAGAGTAGTGTGGGATTTAAAAATCAGGAATTTTTATAGTATGAATCTTTTTAATGGTCGCACAACTGTCGTAATAATTTATCAAGCAGTTTCTCCTTAATTTTATTATTCTGGAATCTTGATGCATTTTTGGGTTTTGAAGTTTTTGACATTTATGTCAACAGCATTTTGTGTAGAACTTTCTGTTCTTTAAGCATTGAAAACAGAGAATTCGATGACGTATTTTCTCATAGCCATTAACGATTACCATGATGTGACTCTGAAGGACCACCCATCGACAAAAATCATGATTTCGCATTAAGATTTTTTATGTTACCTTGAGCATGCACCCTCTCAAAATTGTGAAATCAATGCACCAGTTGCGGAAGTCGAGACCATTTTTTTTCTCCTTTCAATAGATATACAAGTTTCTGTGGGCCATTCTGCTGGCACATTGCACAATCCGTGAAGAACTCTCTTCTTGCATTACACTGACTTGTAATTTTAACACCGTTTATTAACACAGTGCCCGGAATTACCGCAATTATATGACGATTCATTCAGTATTTTTTCAGTAGAATTTTTTTTACTGAATTAATAGTATTTCCAAGTAAATGAAATTCTATGTTTTATTTAAATTACTGAATTTAAATATGTGAATTTAAATAAAGTTGACGTGAAAACAAAAGTGAAATGCTGTGATTGCAAAAGATTTTTCTTTAATTCCACAGGAGTGCGCGAATAAAAATGCCTAAATCCATTGCCTTAAAAAAAACTGAAAACTTTCAAAAACGTTTGTTTCATTTTTTGACTTTTTTTTATCAGAATGGATTTATGCAATTTTATTCGTTTGCTCCTGATTTATACTAAAGAAATTTTTATAAATAATACAACTGATTTATAAATTTCAAGTGTGATGAAGTAAATTTACATTTTCAAAATCAATATGAATTAAAAACTGGTTACAGAAATTGTAAATCTTCTTTGAAGCATGTTCGATTTAAATGCAGTCGATTAAGGTTAAGAGTTGCAGAACTCAGTCTTGAAATCAGTTGCAGATCAAGGAACTTTCTTTTTGGATATCGGATTCCTTTCCATGGAATGCGAAATCCCGATAAAACATGTCTTGAATGGAAATACGTTTTAATTTGGGTCTTATATACATAAATATTGCGTGCACTCAATTTTTGCTCAAATTTTATATACAAAAATGCAACAGAAAACTTATTTATAAAGCTATACAAGACAAGACTAACGAAATTACAAATACACTAAGAAAAGATAATAAATGAAAAATACCCAATGATAAAAATACTTTTTTGTCATTTTAATTTAACCTGTCCCAAACACATTTGTAGTCATTCATCAGTAATATTGGCATCCAACTAGAATGTTTAAGACAGTAAACATTCCTCTATTTTGGGATGAAAGGCATGCCAATCTCGTTTATTTTTAAATTAAAGTCATATCATTATATGTAAAGTAGATTTTGGAATTTTCCTTCCTTTGACTAAGTGAAAATAAATTGAAAAATGATTGCAGCTTTTTGCAAGCAGAATATATTGCTTCATTCGTCAAATCTTTATTCACAATCGAGGCTGGTTTATAACAAGTACGCGTCTAAAAATTAAATAACTTGGCACGAGGCGCGTGTAATGTCATCGCAAAACTTACTGATCATCTGGCGTTGTTAGAATTAGAATTAGAAACTTCTACTTGAATCACACTATACCCATGTCACTAGACACACCCTGATTTCAAAATCATTTTTAGCTTGGAATATTTTATTTCGCTCATGTCATATTTTAATCTTGCATCGTGTCCTAATATTTTCGATTCAATCATAATAAATCACCCTATAAAATACTTTATAATTCGAATTTTTCAATTTTTCGATTAAGGGAAAATATCAAAATATTAACTTTAAAATATTAAAAGTTGAAATCCCGTATATATGTACATGACTTTATATAAGTATTTCTTCAAAAACATTTGATATATCTGATATGAAAAATTTTAATGTCTAATTGTCTAATTGAATTTCTAATATCTTTATTTAAACTCTCTAAACATGTGTTCACATGTTAGAAAAACACACTAAATCGTGGGGAATTATTTTAATTTGCAGCTATGTTATTTTGATCTGAAGTGGATCATTTAGTCACTGCTTTTGTGTTTCTATTTCTCATTTTGCTGCCGATTAAAATGATAATCTAAAATTTTCTGTGAAAGTACTAAAGTGGCCGACTAATCACAACCAACAACATTTTTTGTTACGATCGAGTAAATATTGAAAGTGAACTTGAATGGACATAGAATTTAAAAATTGAGACTTACGACGTCCTTGTCTCAAGAAAACTCATTTTAAAAAAACATATGTAACTATTACAATATACATCTTTTCTATCCGTTATTTGATAATTATAAATCTTTCATCGCCCTCTTCAAAAAGATTTATGAACAATAATTGTTGTATTGACATATTGGCATAAATATTGAGTATTTGTCAGAATTAATTTTTTATTTTAATTGCAAACTAAAATTTTCATTCTTAAGTGCATTGCTAATTACACATTATTTAATTTCTAAAATGACAAAAAGAATTTGAATACTGCTCTTTCGAAAATTTCTTCATAGAACAAAGAAATTTTAGTAATTAGAGGCAAAGCTTTTAATTTTATAAAATTTATATGAATTAAAATAAAGTCAATAAATGATAAACGAAGTATTTTATCAATTTCTCGGTGTGGGAAAATATTAATTATTTCTCAACTCTGGGCTTGTAACCTTGAATTGCTTCATCGGAAACTCGCGAATTTATTCAAGGCATAAAGAACTGCTGGAATTATATGCAACCTGACTTAATTATGGGAATCTCATAACCCTCTATAATTCTTTAGAAGATGTTATGTTTTATTACACTTTCCAAAGTTGTAATTGCAAAATTTTCCAATTTACTGCAAAAATCTTAATTAAACTTATTTCATTAATTTCTTCCATTTCCATTCGTTGTATAATTTTTAAAGTAAGTTTTTACACCATTATTAACTCAATTTGAGTTCAAATTGATCTTCGAGCTTCATATCTCAAGTGTTGTTGAATCTTAAATGATGCCGCACATTTTTTAAATGAAAAGATACATGAGAACACGTACGCACTTTTTTCATCGAGTGCTCATTACGTTATTTAAGAAAGGCATAAAATTTTTTAAAAATACGACTGTTCGTTTGGGTTTCAGTTGCATAACCAAAATTTTATCGAGTATTTCTTTTTGTGCTCATTGAAAATGCGTTGGGCAATTTTTTCATGTCCTGGCGAATTTCTTTCGCAAAGAAGGCTCGTTCCTTTCTCCAATTACATTCAGAGAAAGCAAAATATGTACTCAGTGAAAAAATATATTTTTTTTAAATTCATTATATCACAATTAATTTAAATTAATTTTCCGCGTACAAAAAATTAAATAATAAAACAGTAAATGAGTAAATCACGAACTAAAATAAATAAGTGTTAATGGATTACACAGGCCGACAAAATATGTACCCAAAGACCGGACTAGGTGACCCCGAAGGATTTTAATGTCTTAAAAATGAATTTAAATCATTTTCTACTTACATACTAATTATCATTGTTGAAAATTTGTTCCTTTTTGTACCGTCGATCTCCTAAATATGTACAACTATTTTGTTCTTTTTAATGTTTTAAATTAATAAAACAATTTTTTAATATTCAATTTCTATTTAAAATTACTACTTAACTATTCAAGAATACGGTCTGATGACAAAGTATGAAGAAAAACACGGAAAACCGAGAATTCTTTTTCACTTTTAAACTATTGAACTGATACAAAGTTTGGAGGTCTAATCAATTTTTTAAAATGCACTCACATCATTTTTCAATGCTTGCACAGAAGTCGCATAAAATTCCACACTCATCCTCAGTAAAGTAGAAATCCTTCTGAATCATCTTTTATATGCTAGGAGATTATTATTCTGATTCTTATTATCATATTTAAAAACATACTAAAAGTGAGTTGTACCTAACAGCCCCACCATGAGCGAACAGCCCCACTTTACAGTATTTAATATTTTTTGAATTATTTTTTTTGCTGTGGTTTCCTTTTATTCCCCAGAAAGAAACAAACCTATTGGAAAATTTGAATCGGTCTGAGGCTTTCGTGAATCCGCATTCTGTAAGTAATAGAAAATTTACGATTTAAAAATATTTTTAAAAATTTCTCAATTTAAAGTTACAAATTTGTCAATACATAAGTATCAAATTTCTATCCACAAATTTGTAAAAATATGCACTTGTTATCCAACGTAAAGCTCATAACAATATTAAATATTGAACTACTCAATTTACAAGTTCCGCCATCCACGTGTATAAAAATGTGATTTATATTCAGCGTTCTTGCGTTGCCATAGAAACCAAAATAAATGTTCCTGCCTCTCATCGCTTCAACGCATGCTCGGCCGGCTTGGCGCAACTTGAACGAAATCTCTTCATCCAAGTGGCGAGACCATAGTACATACTTGGATCAAGCTTTGCTTTCAATTAACACCCGTATTTTGACAGATTCTAAAGGAATCACTTTTTTACAGAGCCTAAACTGAAAGGACCTTTCTAGTTTTTTCTGTGTGCTCTTCTTGAGAATGAAGTGAATTTACGTTTTAACTTCAGCAGCATCTTTTTTTATTGCATTTTACTATTTTCTAACATGGAATTACGATTATTGGAAAAAACAAGGAATACCTCAGCCCCTGGAGTCATACCAATATTTGGGACACATGTGGTCAGTCCTTTTTCTTAAAGAAAGTTTCCCAAGTCTCTTTGAAAATTTATATAAGTAAATTTATAAGTTATAGGGACTATTCCAGGCATTGGACACATGTCGACAATTTTGACTTTACAAGAAAGTTTTCCTATACATTATGTGAAAGCGAGTGTGAAAGATTCTACAAGTGTTATCCAAATTACAGCATTATTGGATTTTATCAATTCAGAACACCCACATTGCTTCTTCGTGATCCTAAACTGTAAAATCTGTTTCAGTTACAATTTTTCCAGCTTTGATGAAAACCAAATTTTACTCGATCCTGATTTCGATCCATGCATGAGTAAAAATCCCTTTTTCACCACGAGAGACAATTGGAAAGAAATTCGAGCTGTTTTAACAATAGGTTTTTCGAGCAGAAAATTAAAATACTTATTTTTGTCAACATGTGAAGTGTCTAGAAAAATCAAGTATTTGGAAAAATCGTTTGAAAATTATTTGAGAAACCATTTGTCATCATGGATCGATTTTCCTTCCAAACATCGCGTTTTGCAAAAAATGGAGTCTTACTCATCGAAGGATCCAATTTAGAGTGAAGCTTAGGTTCATTGTCATGAAAGCTTACAAAACTTTGTCATTAGAACATATTCTCGAATAGTTAAGTAGTAATGCTAAATACAAATTAAATATTAAAAAATTGTTTTATTAATTTAAAGCATTAAAAAGAACAAAATAGTTGTACCTATTTAGGAGATCGGCAGTACAAGAAGGTACAACTTTTCAATAATGATAATTAATATGTAAGTAGAAAATGATTTAAAAATCTGAAAATGATTGGATATTTCTCTCCAAAATTGTACAATATAACAAGAGCAACGATTTTTTTTCTTCTTAAAACTACTTACGCAGTGATTTAGTGCTCGAGTACTAAACCACGGCGTAAGCAGTTTTAAGAAAAAAAATAGTTGCTCGTGTTATATTGTTTCAAATATGGCTGAAAATGGCGTAAGCAGTTTTAAGAAAAAAAAATCGTTTCTCGTGTTATATTTTGTTTCAAATATGGCTGAAAATGGCCATTTCTTCACTTTTAGGTTATATCTCGAAATACTGACGTATATGGCAAAATTTGGATAACAGATTCGTTTTTAGGACATCAAAATCCTTCGGGGTCACGTAGTCCAGTCTTTGATA
>JBAGKK010050220.1:0-10102 GCA_037177015.1 Euceroptres primus
AAACAACGTCTGGCGGCCCTGACTGCCCGAGCGATGGGGCCGTCGCGGGACGCTCAGGGGCGGGGGACAGAATCAGTTAAGCGTGAACGACCATGAAGGTGGTCCTCCAGTCACCGGTCCTCTATTCATCGACGAGTGTACTTCTTATTTTAATTATAAAAAAATGGTCTTATTTATAACATGATAAGCAAGCCGTAATTTCCTTTGACATTGAAAACTGGTTCTTGGACTTTACAGCTTCTAAAAAAACTCATATTCCACTAAATTCACAAATATTTAAAAAATGTAACATCTCAGAAAAAATTATTCCAGGTCTATAAGGAAATTATAGCTTGCTTTTCCAATGCAACTAAAGAGAGATCATCTATAAAATTAATTTTTTTCAAAATTTGAATAAAAATTAACTGAATCTTAAGATTCACTTTACTACTCATTTAAAAAAAAATTATAACTTAAACAAAAAATACATTTTTAAATTCAAATTTGTTATTACCATTTAATACCAACAATTTTACATACCAAAAATTACCATAATTTTAATACACATAGGAAAAAATATTTCATTTACGAGAATTCAAAAGTTTAGGACCTTTTTGTTACACTCTTGGACTAATTTTGATTTCAAAAAGTCATTCGAGTTTTATAATATCAATTTTTAGCACTAACAATTTTCGATTTTTAACAATTGCGTATCTTCGGCTCACCAATCTTTGGGATTACTTTACGTAAATATATATATATATATTGTAAACATATTAAGTAATTTAATTTTCGAATTCATTCAATTTCGGCAGCACTTACGCACCCTCATTTTACCTTTCATAATTTCCTTGCAGAAAACTTCATTTTCTAGAAATTTTGGTAATATGTACTTACCGAAACCTTCCTTACCAGACGCTCCCTTCTACTCGCCGCGAATCCAAAAAGAAGGGAGCCTACGTACCACTTCATGCCATCAACCTTACTTGAACGTGCCCCTGCCGTGCAGGCAGATTGCCGCATGCCTGGCGCACGAACTTTGAACCTTTTTTTTTAAACAAACAACCAAATTTTTCCGGAAAAGGCCTCTTCTTAACGAAAGATAATTACCTGTAAATTATGTGGTAAAAAAATTAGACCAAAAAATTCATATTTGTAGCTATAATTTGGGAGTGGGTCAACCTCCCATGTTGTTTCAGGCCCTTAAGGCTTCGAATAACCTTTGCAATTAAGCCTTGATGACCTAAGCCTGAACCAACTCTGTCTATCTAACCTTAAATGGGCATAATGGGCCGGACAGGCAGAACGGGACATTAATGCTAAATTCAATTGTAAATGGTTCAATTTGCAAGTCGAGTGATGAAATGTATTTATTAGAGTAACAATTGTTACTCTAGTAACACTTCATTTTAATTTGCAAGTACTCTAACTCAATCTCCAATTGAATTCAGCATTAATGTCCCATTGTGCCTGTCTGGCCCATTATGCCCGACTCTGCCCTATAGCGCAGATAGCGCAACAGTTTGCGTGAAACGTGCCAAAACCTAAAGTTTAGAAACTGGCGCCGCAAGGTTCAGGCAAGCTTCCGACAAATAAGAAAATATCCACCGTGCGGCAACATGACGAAGTAAGATTCAGAGAAGCTTGTCTGGGAAACTTCCTGAAAGCTTTACCATCAATATTCGTAGACAATTACGGGAAACTTCCTTTGAAAGTTTTGCTCTTGATTTTTTTCTTAAATACAGAAAATATTTTGTACACACATCCAGCGGCATTCTGAGAGAATAAAAAAACACTACTGCGCTGACATAGTTCTCATACAAAACTACAGCGCACAAAATCAAGTTAAAGATTGCCAGGAAATGTTTCTCAAAACTTGCCTCGCAATTGTTCCACAAAAGGCGAACATTTTATTGTTTGCGGGCAGCTTACGATTGAACCTTGCGACACAAGTTTCCGAATCTTGTATTGCGAGATTTAGGCAAGCTTGCCGCACACTGTTGTGCTATCTGGTTGTAATTTTACTATTTATTTATTGTAATATAAGGGTTCCTATAGGCACTATTATTGTAAATTTACTGCTTTTTTGCATATAGAAAAAATGAAGGATAAAGTTTACCTCGATATCGGGGTAAAAATTACCTACAACAGAAATTAACTTCACAGGATTTTTACCCAAATATCGGTTAAATTTTTTTTTGTTTTTCCATGACAACATAATGTGAACTCGTCTGAATAAAAATTTCTCGAAAAAATTATCTGCAACAAATTTTATCCTTAGTTTTTTCTGTGATAGTAAAATTGTAGTAAAATTCTAACATTTTTAACACTGTAGGTATGCCAGTCTCGGAAGTACACATCTCGTCGTAAAGCCCGCAGCACATACTATAGCAGACCCGCCAATTAAGCCAGTTAACGTCAATTGATCTAAATTGGTTCAATTGGACGTAATTGCTGGAAGGCGACGGGAAACCTCCGCTGTTACCATATCTACGCTTCTCTACGTACATCTTCGTCATACTGTTCTCAGGGGTTTCGTGACAATGCGCGGACAAGCATCGTACTAAAAAAAATGTACAGTTAAAAAAATAGCCATAAAACTGTCGCACGTGTTGTTATTACCGCATGACTGAACAAACATTAGTACTTAAAGCGAAATTGTCCCTAGTATTCATTGATTTTTTTCTAAGCATTAAAACACAGTGTATAACATGCAGTCAATAATAAAAACTAAACATTTTTTTTTTCAGCCCACCCTAATCAATAATAACAAAAATATCATGCAACCATAGAAAGACTGTTTTAATAAATTGCATCTTTTCGTCAAATTGTCGTTAACTATATTCCCCTTTTACCCTAGTCGTGTGTTTTCTCTCAATCTGAATTATAGTCAAAATTTGATTAATGGCTAATTGAATTAGCGCAAAGTCGTTTACTAATAAACGATTTACTAACTGCCTGATTAATTTTTAGTCACACGTGATTAATTCACAGTGAAATATGTTGCTATAATGCATTTGGTGTTAATTAATTCACTTTATGAAAAGCTAGATTACTAAAACTAAAAAATTAGTAAAATGTCACTGAATTAGTCACTTATCTGACTAAAAATTAGTCAAATCTTTACTAAATCATTCAATTATCATCTTGATGCTATTTGAATTAGTCAAATTTCTTGTATAACGTTTTTATCCGTATTTAGTTTTGGTAAGAATTCCACATTTCTGTGAATCATAGTGAATCATCTTATATCAATATGAATCTTTTGTTTTTTTACTGATAATTTCAGTAAATTTTACAGAATTTTCAGGAAATATAACAGATTTGCAGTAAAAATTACAGAAAAACGTATGCTGTCCCAATTTCTGTAAATTTAAAATTTAAAGGAACTATTTTTCTTTTTGTATATATGAGGGCGATTTCAAGATTCTTAATTCTTGATATAATAATAACCACCGAACGATAAAGATTCTAAATATACAACCCTCATTGCCTTTTATTGGAAAAGAAATGTAAGTATGAGATTTAGTTACTTTTTTGCCCCTATAAAAGGACTATGCATTGTTCGACTATTCATTAATAATTAATCTCGAGTTTGTCGTGAGACTTCGAACTTGCAACCTATTACAAACCACCAACCACCGCAGTATTTCATTTTATTTCCTGAGTGTTAATGTAAGAGTGCTCGCTCGTTGCTTTAAATCCGGTTCAAACTGGATTTTAATAGTGCCCATTACTGTACCGACCAGACCCGAGGCCGGCAAATTTACGAGAGATGAGTGTAATTCGAGAACCAGTTAATATTTTTAATACGATTTTTTTTAGTGGACTGACAATTCTGGCCGGTACTGTATATGCCAAAATCGAGAAAGCATAAAGAAAAGCTTCAACCTCAACGACAGTTACGTCATCAATTGGTTATTCCGTTACCTTACAGATGGAAGAAAATTAACGTATTGAAATTCTTAGGCATTCTAAGGACGAAAGTTGAAAGGATAGGCTTTAAAAAAATTGTATTACAATTTCAGAAATCATAATATTTTGAATGATTGTACTGTTTAATAGAGTTTAAAAATAGTTTTTAACTATGCAGTTGCATAGAGTTGAATAAATATTCTTTAAAATTTTACAATATCCAGTAAAAAAAGTAAACTAGTTTATAAACAGACCTACTTTTTATTAAAAATGTTTGCTAATATATTATTTTTTAATAGTTCTTTGTACCTGGGATTTTTTTATCAAACATACATGTATGACATTGTCTATTATTAATAAAAAAATATAGTAACAAATACTTTTTTATTCATTATTAATTGTTTTGTTATATTAAAGAAAAAAGGTTATATAGCGTTTGAATTTGAAGACTGTTGGTGTAAAAGATTTAAAGTTTACAGCTTCAAAGAAGGTTCTAGAATTGTAAGACTGTAGGTTCTAAAGATTCAAAGTAGGGCCTGTAGATTGAAATGGAGTCAAAGGAGGCTCAAATATTTCATTCATATGAGTTAAAACTTTAATCTATCATTTTCTTGATACAAGAAAATTGGTGTCTCATATCAAGAAAATATTAGCTTCTTTCAAATACAATTGACCAAGTAAATACGCTTACTTGACTCAATTAACTTTTTTTTCAGTGTAGCCTTAAATAAAATGGAAAATGTTCATTTTCTTTAAATCTATCAACATGCATAAATTGATATTGACATTTAAATTTATCAAGTGAAAACAATCTTGATTTGCAAATTGGTATTTGGTATTTGATTTGGAACTTGTGAATTGCATTAAATATTAGTGATACACGGCGAGCACATTCGAGATGAAATCGAGAATTTCCCAAAATATGTCTAGATGAGTTCAAAAATTCATGAAGATGAAGAATCCATAATAAACAAATCAAACGAGAATTCTCGTCTCGTTCGACTCCACAAAACACAAGATTCTCGATTGTCATCAAGTTTTAATGTGTCCGAACATGTTTCAAGCTAATTAATTTTTGTCTCGAAAATGCTCGCCGTGCATCACTATTAAATATATATACTTTATGTGTACTTTAAAAAGTTAGCATATAGATATATTATTTCAAAATATATAGTAAGATAAAAAAGTTTAATATACTAATATAATTAAAAACTTATACTTACATTAAATATTTACATATTATGATGCGACAACATTAAAATTCTTTATTTTCAAGTATCCTTAGGTTCTGTTAGATCACTCAATCAGTCGTCGATTGGAAAGGTCAATTAAAATGAAAACAAGCAAATGTTAAACGTTTCGGTCCTGAGTTTGGACCCTCTTCAGTAAATATTTTATTATAGTAAAAATTTGCAAGACAAAATCAAAAAATGTATAACATGACAAACAATTTAAATACAAAATAAACAAAAAAAGAAGGTATGGTTAAATGAGAAAATTTTTTTGAGTAATCAATTAAAATAAGTTAATGCGTAAAATAAAAGAAGAGAAATTACTCAAATATGAGCATTTCATGGTGCGAAAAGTTTGTTCACAAACAGATTATTAACATTTAAAAATATCTACATTATTTAAATAACAGTAAAACACATACCTTTACAAAAAAATTCATTCCAAACATTTCAAGTCTCAAAAACATAAAATCAATGATTTAATATAAAAAATAAATAATTTATCTGACGTTCACAAACATAATAGGACGTAAATTTTATAAAAATTGTTTAAAATATATTTTACCATAACATTTTAACATAAATACAAGGTCGAGACTGATTTATCAACATCTTTTCTTTTCTCATCGTATCGAATATCCATTGAGGAGTAATCAGCATCGGACAAAAGTTAACTCTCTTCGCTTTTAACCCACATATTTCGTGAGAAAATTTTATTCGTAAGTACGCATTTCTCACAATATTTTGGGGGGATTTGGGAGGGAGAGAGAAGCGCGCTTCATCCCGCATAAAGTCTCCTACAAATTGTGCTGCGGGTGGGTATTTTTCCACTAAAATCTCTCTATTTTGTCAGATCAGGTATTACAGATATGTGTATATGTGTACCGACGTATCTATAAAGCTACATATATCTATATCAATACACCACATAAGATTTCGATGGGAAACTGTATGTTAGCTAGACATTTCGATGGATATGGCTATTAGACATTTTGTTTTTAAATTAAAGCTTATAAGATATTGTAATGAAACTATGCCTGCCAGATTTTTTTTATTTAGCATAGACAAATTTACAATAGAAAAATGTGTTTTGTATAATCAACTATCAATATAAGGTAAACGCACCGGTGGACGGACAACGATTCTATGTTCGGACACCACTTTTGGAAATTAATAAATAAAAAAGTATTACACTTTGCGATCTGGCAAAAAAAGTTTAGAAAATAAATTTCAATCTCTTTCATATGACGGAACTTTTATAACATTATAAAAATTTGATTCAGAGAAAATAAATATTCGTCCGACAACTGATACGTGTCCGGAAACCAGTGCACTCACCCTATTCTGCAAATATCCATGAGATTTTGCTGTTATAGATAACAATTGACAATTGGCATTAAAACATCTATTAAACTAATGCATAATTTGGCTATTTTTTAATAGATATATTAGGTAAATTTAATTTTTCTTTCAATAGATTCTATAAAAACTACAAACACCTACAAGTGTATTTTGCTAAAAAGGGTCTTTACTCTGATAATTAGTTGGAGCTTGACAAGAATTTATAGATTTTGTTTTTCCATGATAAAACGCATATGTATTTTGACACTTGTACACTGTTAAAAAATTCTTTAAAATTTCTCCCACCTTTTATGTACAAATGTAACTGTAATTTCAGGTACGTAGTTAAAAGGGATTTTAATGCACTTGTAACTGAAAATTCAGTCATAAAAATCTTTTTCTTCCTATATTTATGTGCTAGAATAATATTTTTAATCTGCTTTCATAAACAAATTGTATAGTTATTATCATTCTATAATTCACAGATGTTTGAAAATATAATTTTCACAAAATAATGCAGATAGAATCCAAAATCTGAACCTAACATATATAAGTCACTTTTTACATGAATATAATTTTTGGATTTTAACATGTTTTTAAGGTAAATAATTCACCTACAGAGTCAAAAAACTTGATCAAAGTTAAAACCAAGGTGAATGAGGCCAATTTTTAAACTGTATTTAATTATTAAAGTGGGAAATAACACGAGTATATATTGTTAAAATATTATTTCTTAATTTTAATGCACACGTATAGGTACTTGAGAATTCAATTACGTGAATAACAAAAACTTCTAATACATGTAACTGAAAATTTAGTCAGAGTCTTCTAACAGTGTAGTTAATTCTGCTGAAAATACGAAAAAAAGTTTCTTCGAATTCTTATTTAGATATTCTGGCAGAATTAAGAAATAAGTGTTGAATTTTGTAAAATTCCAAAATATTTCGAACGTAAATATGTCACAAATGAAGAAAAGTAAGAACCATCAGGTAATAAGTGACTCTTGGATGAGAAGATCCCCTAACACTCATTTTGGCAAACACTCTCGGGTCTTGTGTCCCGTATAAAAACCATATGTTTCCACATTTAACCATGCTGGATATAAGCTGACTCTTCATGACACGCGACCCGCAGTTGCGCCGATTATATACTTTAATTGTTCGGCCACAAATTTCATCGAAATTATTTGGGCGCCTTTTACACGTTTTTAGAATTTTAAAATTTTCAATTTTATAAATAGGTATACTTTTACAATTTTTTAAATTCCATTTTGTTTAATATTCATCAGTTTCGAGCCGTTCTCTAGAAAAACGGCCCATGAATGTATCAACAAGTTCACTTGGTGTGTAATCATTATTAACATTGTTAATAAATTTTATATTTGAAACTATGTTTCGAAGTTATTTATCAATACTTATTAAAAAATTATGTTACATAATGACATAAAAAATGGATATTGATGGAGAGAATTCCAAAAAGGAGAAGAAAGGGTTCAAAAGTATGAAAAAAATGATTTAAAAATGTTTAATTTTTTTCCTAAACAATAATTTTTTAAGGGACTTTTGTTTAAGGGATCAAAAAAATATAATATATAATGAAATAAATTGTAATTAATATAATAGGTTTATAAAATGTAAGTATTTAGTATTTACAATTTACGTATAGTAATAATAAGTTCAATGTTTGTATCAGAACGATTTTTGTCACATAATGTAATTATTTTGATTAGCAACTAATACTGCCTTATCCATGTACGATAACTTAGGGTACATTTTACTCCGTACAGTGCGGCCATCTATCTTGTAAGCTATTTCTCTGCACAATCGATAATAAACTATTCTGTAATTTTTTTAAACCATTTTACAGACTAAAACCATTTTTAATAAATTTTGAAAACATCAAACCAATAATTTATGAAAAATATATAACAATAATTATAAATTGTAAATAATAAAAAACAACATTCTTTTCCATCTTATAATACCTTTGGTACACTTTTTTCGTGTATGTGATGAGAAAAAGTAAACAGTTGTATAACAAATATTTTAATTCACATACGTCAAAATAAATAAGAGTTTAAAAGAAAGAGTAAAATATAATATTTTGTCAATAATTACGATCATATAAATTTAAATGCTTCACAGTGAAATATTTGTTTGCCATTTTGAATCTATAATTGCATTCAATTTTTTTAAAGGATATGTTCAGCTAAGATTAACATGTAAAGAAAGTAAAGTGAAAATTGTTTACAATTAAGATAAAAGTTGTTCCAAGTGTCGACCAGGGTAGAATAATAGTAATGATGTAGTTATAGTTTTGGTAACTGGTCAGTTTCTTTATTACTGAGAGATCCCTCAGTCAAGATGCATAGACGTTTCGGCCACGGTAGTAGTATAGCTAGGCGGCTGCTAGCCCAAATTCCGAGAGATGGCGCCACCGTCGCTAGTTGCCGATACCAACAGATGGCGCCACTCGCCACTGGAGGGTTTTGTTCTGTGCTAAATTACCGTCGGTCAGTAAAACATATAGGTCGGTAATTTTTATATTATCTTTTTACTATAGGTCGGTAATGTAGCGAACTATATTACCATCAGTCGGTAAAACAGATAGGTCGGTAATTCTTTATATTATCATTTTACTATATGTCGGTAATGTAGAGAACTATATTACCATCAGTCGGTAAAACAGATAGATCGGTAATTTTATATATAATCATTTTACTATAGGTCGGTAAAGTAGGTAGCCATATTACCATCAGGCGGTAAAACATATAGGTCGGTAATTTTTTATGTTATCATTTTACTATAGGTCGGTAAGTTAGGTAGCCATGTAAACACCAGTCGGTAAAACAGATAGGTCGGTAATTTTTTATATTATCATTTTACTATAGGTCGGTAAGGCAGGTAGCCATGTGACCACCAGTCGGTAAAACAAATATGTCGGTAATTTTATATATTATCATTTTACTATAGGTCGGTAAGGTAGGTAACCATGTGACCATCAGTCGGTAAAACAGATAGGTCGGTAATGTTTTATATTATCATTTTACCCACCTTATCAATCAATCAAGGTTAAATGGCTATTCAATACAGATGGCGCCACTGTGAATTTAGTCAGTACATTATATTATCACTAATAATGTAAACGCGCATGCGCAGTTTTATTTTCAAACAGAATATTCTAGAACTCGGATTCTAGATTAGAAAATGGTGGGGTATAGTGCTGTGAGGGGAATCCCCACATTTAAATACTACGCATGCGCAGTTTGATTCACAGCTTCTTGGTTAGAGTGGAGGTGGGGTGAGGTAACAATACGATGGGAATCCCCTATTAAAAGTTTGCGCATGTGCAAAGTGTAGATTTTTGCCTATAAAAGCGCATGTTACCATCGATTTATAAAAACAGTTAAGTGTAATTTTTTTATATTATCATTTTACCATTGATCGGTAAGGAAGGAGCCATATTGCCATCAGTCTGTAAAAGCAGATAAGTATGTAATTTTTATATTATCATTTTACCTACCTTATCAATCAATCAAGGTTAAATAGCTATCAAATGCAGATGGCGCCACTGTGAATTTAGTCAGTACATTAGATTATCACTAATATTAATTTATCAATCTTACCGGCAAACTG
>JBAGKK010050229.1:0-10101 GCA_037177015.1 Euceroptres primus
CCTGACTGAATAAGTCGTCGCATGTTTTTATTATTAGTTTATATTATTTTAGTGATTCTTAATTGCATGGCCATTATAACTATTTGGCACTGAAGAGGGCCCCTACTTGGTTTATTTTACAACTAAGTAGATCTTAAGAAATAGACCCCATAGCCAATGAAATATTATCAACGTAAAATTCAATGTTCTAAGCGTGGCCAAAAAAGTACCACTTTCCACTGAAAATTCGAACTGAGGAACTGCACACCTCTACTCTGGACCTTATTAATTTTATTACAAGTTCCTATATTGGAATCAATGCAGTATTTTAAGAATATTATTTTAGATTCGCCAATGAACTTATTTCCTACAAGAGAATAAAATCATAAAATTTAAATTTTGGCAATAATAATAATTATTGAAATAGTTTTAGAAATTGATTAATTTGAAATCTATGTTGGTTATTGGTAGAGATGTCTGATAAATTTTTATTTTTAGAAGATGAGATGCAGAGATTGAGGGAAGGCAAGTCGCGAAATCCAGAGACACGTCCTACTATTGTGCAATTGTAATTGCTAGTTGAGCATCTCGAGAAAGTTTCCGATGTCTGTGAGCAACTGAGTACCATCTGTCATAACTCGTGCATGGCTCGTGAACATTGGCTAAACTTTAGACGAGCAAGCGCGATAACGTCGATTCAACAATAGACGGGACATTAATTATACGACTCTAGCCTCCGGTATATGATCGTAGGTAGATCAGCAGTGACATTTCCAAAAGGGTACCTAAACGTCTCTTTATACTGGATTTCGTGGCATTTGGATCCGCGTGCCAAATAATAAATTATAATGCTAAAATGATGCAAGAGAATTGTAACAACTAGAACAATTATAACAAGAAAGTAATAAGTTAACAAGCCATGAAAACTAAGTAGCCAATTCCTTTCTATATTCTTTGAATCATTAGTTTTATAGTCCCATTAGTTGGATTAATTTACACCAATTGAATTATACTTCCGAAATACCTAATGATTAAATAAAATTAAATGCTCTTCTTCAATTTCTAATCTTCAAACTCGACAAATTTTATTAGTAGACGAAAATTTCAAATCTGTAATCTGTTTCAAAATAATTCAAATCTGTTTCAAATAAGAAAAAGTTTGGAAATTGTAGCCAGACAAAAGATGAAAAATTTGTTGATCCTCATAGTAATTTGCAGTAAATCCAATTAAAAATTTCTGGAAATTTAAATTGGAAATCTGCATCAACCCTGAATTTTAAATTGAAAGTATACTTTGGAGCTGAATAAATATTTCCCTTGTTGTATGTAGCAGAAAATGAAAAGAACTTTCCTTGACCCGACGATAGTTCACCTATTTTCTAAAGTTTCTCATAAATTTAATTTGCAGTAAATCGTTATATTCAAAAGTTATATTCATACTCTCAACCCTATTCACACCATCGTCTCTCCCAGACAGGACAACCTGATTTATAATACATGGTGCACCGTTACCGACGTATCATAAGGTCTAAAAAAATGGTACACCCAAGAATCTAGTCTCTATAGATAGTAAAGTGGTATTCAAATTGCCCCACTATGGGCGGTGACTTGACTATTAATGAATCAATTAAAAAGTTCACGCTCCAGATACGTGTTTCTTGTGGTTACCTACATATGAAATCATATTCTGCCTCAAGCAACCGAGTCAGATTTACTCGCGATGAACTGACGAGTTATGGAGTTATATCGTGTTAGTTAACCATAATCATACGCCATATTAATTATAGATGTTACAATGTACGAGAGAGTGATTCCGATAACAAAACTTGTCTGTTAATTAAAGCTGCTGTGAAGTTTTCATTGTGGATTTAATGTTTTTTGACTCTTCTTCCTTAAATTGAGTTCAATCAGAAACATCACTCCGAATAAAATTCTACATGTCCGCCTCTTTTCGAATTCGAATTTGCAGTTTGGAGGGAATTAAAATCATGAATCCTGCAAATGAGAATTTCAGAATAATATGAAATATACTTGTAATAATTAATCAATTTATAAAAAAATATTGATAACGGGTTTTTCTGTTTTTCAGGTCAGCACGAAAGGTTTGAAGATTATTCAAACAGTTCATCCTGCTGCTTCCTCGAGATCGGCTGTGAAGCATTTGGTGCCAGGTCATGCAGTTTTGGCTGCAGTTCAGAAAGAAGATGTTGTGGCTGCCACTCTTCTTCTTCCCAATCCTGCAACCAATAATCCAGTTCATGTTCATGCATACAGGTTCGATTTTATTATTATTTGCCAATTTGTATACTTGGAAACAAGCTATCAATTTTTCTGATCTATTGGAAATATTTTTTTTTATATTTACGAAGTGGTTGAGTTTCTGAAATTCTAAAGTTAAACAAATACTGTATTGAAATTTAAAATTTGAAATGTGAAATCATTCAAATAAAAATTTATTTTAGGTACTGCTTTAAAACTAGATTTCAAAAAACTCATGATATCCAATGTTCCTAAAAAATGATCTAACAGTTCAAATTCTAGTCGAAGGCTTCAGATGTTCAAAAAAATACTACTAGGGTAAGAGCACTAATTCTTGCCCCCCCCCCCCCCCAATTGTTAGTACCTCTCTCTAATTTATTAGATAATACGACTCTTTGGCTTGTTTTTCTTTAATTAATTTAATTCTACCATCATTTTTACGCATAATGCATATATTAGTTATCTACTGCAATCAAATATTGATCCAAAATTAAATAAATTCACTTCAGTTTTTGGCACGCCAATAATTGGGCTAAGTTGCCAAGAATTGATTCTCTTACCCTAGTTTTCTAAAAAATTGCTCAATTATTTTGGATGTTTTATTGCAGTTCAATTTTTTTAACAGTGACCTACACGAAATTATGGAGCATTTTGTGAATTTTTCCAATTATTTTAACAAATAGAAAATAATTTGATGAAGAACTAGGCTGAAACTAAAGGTTCTACTGAGCACTAAAGTCAAAATTAAATTTTATTTTACGAAACTAAATTTTATTATACGAAACTAATTAGTTTTGTATCGAGCTTCATGTCGATCGCAATAAATCTAAAGTGACACTTAATTTTAAAATGACTGTTCAATAGAACCTTTATTTTTAGTCCACTTGTTCTGCTCATCTTAGTTCGCAATCTAATTATTCATAATTTCATAAAATTATTGGAAAAATGTAAAAAATGCTCTAATTTCGTGAAGGTCCCTGTTTTTTATTTTGTTTAGAGTGGGATTCTTTTTTATCTACTGAAAAATTTCGTCTAAAATTCTAAAATCTTTATAAAATATTCCTAAATTATTTTAAAATTTCATTACAAATTTTATTTTTCTTATTCCTAATGCAATTTACATTTTTTTACTTTGTAATATCATTTTCTAATTCAAACGAAATTTAAAAAAACATAATTTTACCTTTGTTTTCAAATTTCTTAACTATTGGAAATTTGATATAAAAATTTGCTTTTTACCAATCTATATATATTTGGAAACAAGTTCTCGATTATTTATAATCTGTCGAAAACCTCTTTTGATATTTAAGAAATAATTAAGATTCTGAAATACATTTCCAATCCAAGTTAAACAATTTTTTTAATTATTCAAATTTATTTAAGTTCCTGAATAATAACAATTTTAAAAATTCTCATGGTATTCAGTATTCCTTAAAAATATCTGCCACTTCAAATTCTAATGGGAGGCTTCAGATTTTCCAAATCAATTTCATAATTCCACAAGCCTTATAAAAGATTCTCAAATTATTTTTGAAGCCCTAATACACTTTACATTTTTGTTTACTTCTAACTTTCATTTGCTAATTCAAACTAAATTTAAATCATATTTTGTCATTGTCTCTTCAAATTAGGTCTAAAAATTTCTTTGCTAAACTACTGAGATGAAAATTAACAAGAACTTGAAAGGTATTAATGTAGTTAGTGCCTGAGAAATTATTTTTGAGTCAAGAGTTTCCAATCTAACATTTCATCTTGCAATAATTCATATTGCAAGATAATTAATGTTTATAATCTATGGACTTGAACAAGGTTGACAAGAATCCTTTCAATTTGTGTGGGACTGATTTGCATTTTTAATAACTCGCGCATCCAGCGTATGTAATTTAATGTATGAGGGTCACATAGTTCATCGCCTCGATCTCACTGGTTGGCTTCATTAATTGATGACTTTCATAACTCTAACGGGGGCTAACGATTTTCATAATGCCAACAGTACTTCCTAGATTCACACGTGACCTATGCGGAAGTTTTCAAAGTTAATGCGCCTCAAGAGGGCAACGTTTCTTATCGAATATCCTATTTGAAATGATAATCTATAGATTTAATAAAAAAAGGAAAATAGAAAAAACTATATCCAGAAGTGCGATAGTTCTTGGTAATCCAGATTTTATCAGATACAAATAGCAAAGTCTGCAAAATCTAATCTTGAACATCAGATTCTTTCGTTTTTATCTCAATTTCAATTTTGATTATAATAATAGATTAATCTAAAAAGTTAAATAATTTTCATTTTAATTAAAAAAGAAGTATTTTTTTAAATTAAAATAAAACTAAATTTATGTTTTCTTGCTGAATGAAATTTCGGACCAAAATGGTTATTAGAGTTAATGGACAGTAAATATTAATAATTTATAATGGGGGAGCTTGTTATTGAGACTTGAATTACCGCAGAACTTAAGCATATTATTGCATTCAATTTCGATTATCATATCATTATATTCTGCAATGGTTTGCTGTGCAGGAAAATTGCGAGTTTTACAAGAAAATGAAGAAACACGTGTGCTTTTCATAAAAGGAGATCTTACAGGGAATTTATTTGCAGTTTCAAATATCTCTAATAGAAATAATTTATTAAAAGTGATTAAAATAGAAAATAAATTGTAAATAAAAGAAAATATAAACTCTTATGATTATGATAGTTGCCTAAAAAAAAGGAAATGAATTTACACATTGTTTAGAATTTCATAACTAAGTTACGCAATAAGCAGATTCTTGGAGGAGGATATTATAATTCAAGATTACAGGTCTGAAAGTTTAATCTCTAACATTACCAGACAAGCATTAAAAATTGAAATTCAAATTAACTATCCTTGTACTTTTATTTACAGGAGGAAATTACTTGTTTAAAAACAGAAATTTTTTCTCCTGAAATCTGTTTAAATGTTTTATCTTTTTTTATTTTTGTGATTGTTTTACAGATGCGACTCGGTAGAAACTGCAGAATTACTGGGCGGCCAATTGAAGGCTTTGGCCTCGCACTCAGATAATTTAGCAAGGATTGCATCAACCGAAAATAGAATTCGCAGCAATCTAGGTAGCGACGGAAGGAGTACAAGAGAGTCTGAATCTTCGGAAGGCAGTGGAGAACTTAGGAATATTCCTGTGCAGGCAGCAACTATTTATGAATCCCTCGCCGCTGAACTGAGAGCAAAATTAGGTAAACTTCATTGGCTAAGGATATCAGATTTTCAAAAAATGCTCTAAAAAAGTTATTAATTTTCAGATTTGTAGCATAACAACCTGATTATTAACCTTATTTACATAATCATCGAATTAAAAATATATCGTTAGCTCTTTAGTCCTTAAGAATGTTTTAAAGATCGCGGATATTTACACCAAGTATAAGGCCTTTTTCTAAAAACTTGTTTTTCCTCATTATTGTAATTAGAAACGACCAAGAGAGAGAAATAAGATCAATTAGACAAAAACTGGTTTCTCTTTAACAATTTTGAATGTCCTTTCATGGAGAATAAACTCTGACATTAATGCTGACCCGTCAACTTTATTAGACAGTTTTAGATTTTTTTAATGATAACGTTTAGAGGGAATAAAATAAACGTGCTGCTTTGTTGATACCGATGCCTCTGCTTGTTGTAATTACTCATTTGAAATCAGGAAAAAGGCAGAACAATTTATTTTAATTTAGAATCTTCCAAATTTACAGTGCTCCGAATTAAAAAGCTAGTTCTTGAATTCAAGACTTTCAAATGTGACAACCTTCTAATTTAGAATCTTTGAAAATTTAAAGTTTTCAAATAAAAATCAATTGAAATTTAATTTATCAAATTCAATTTTATCAATATTATGAATCAAGAATAAAAATCTATTCATCTAAAAAATTGTGTGTAAACCTGAAGGCGAACCGGAGGTGAAGAAAGAACTTGAAATCTGTTTTGCAATCGGGTCCCTTGAAATTTATTCAATATACCTCCATGGTTGAAATCTCTAGATAACAAAATAGACCCAGAGGATATCCTTTGATTTTTTGTTATTCTAGGCAGAGGAAATTCGGCTGACAACAACTCGGGGCCCATTCTTTTGCCACCACGTGATTATGACACAGTTCACAGACAGCGTGGTAATCTCGCAGGAATTGAGTTCAGACGGTGTTTAAACCAAAACATCGTAGGAGGAAATACTGCCATTGAAAGAGGTGGAACGAGAAGTGCAGCCAGCAGTGGAATAGGGTCTGATAGTGCAGCGACACCTCCTCCTTATCAATCCCATCATCCTCTAGGTCCAAGGCCATCAAGACCCTCCAGGGATTCCTCTTCCGGTGAGTATTCTCTTTAGCATTGACATTCCTGATTCTTATCGTCCATTTTATTGCCTTATAGTTGTTATACAACCTTGCGTAATTAAAGAACCTCCATTACTCAATTCAATATTGTAGGAAATATTATTATAAGTCGTAAAGTTTAATTAGAGTTGACACTTCCAGATTTTCAAGCTGTCATAATTCGAGGCTTTGGCTTCAGGTTCTTTCAAATCTTTCAAATCTTAAAATGTTTGAGAAACTTTGAGGCTCCACAATTTTTTGGGTTTTTAGTTTCCGAATGAAAATTTTAGCCATTGAAATATTTAAAGTTCTTTAATTTTTATTTCTTATTCTTACTTCAAGATTTAATTTGAAAATTCCGTAATTTTTTTTTTGCTTTGAAAACTAGGAGTATTTCAAAATTGAGAAATATTTGTGGATTGCTTCAAACTTTAAAGACTTTAAATTAGATTGATTGATTCGTTTTTCAGCTTTTGGTCGTTTCTTTTAACTTCAAGATTTAATTTGGAAATTCTAGAAATTTCAGTAGTTTTTCAGACAAAGCTTAAATATTTTAAAATTGAGAAATATGGAACTAAATGTTTGGTTTTGAAGAACGAAAAATAATTTTTCAAAAATATTAGTTCGGATCACAATTCAGGGAAGTGATACGGAATAACAGGAATGACTTGATTATGAATTGTTTTTCTCTTTCTGGTTCTTCTTCTTCTTTCTTTTTCTTCTTGACTTCGTTAGCCCCCCAAGTTCCATTTCGCTTCACTGAATTGGAATTCGAACCCTCGACAGCCTGGCTTATTCGGCTAAATTGAAATGTAACCCAAGAAAGTTACCATCGTAGCCACGCTGTCCTCTGATTATTGAGTTTTTTAATTCTCTATCAGAGGTTCATTTAATTTAATTTATTCATGCTTATAAAAAGTTAGCAGCCAATTAAAAACTATTTACCAATTAAATTAATTTTCTAGTGACTTTACTTTCTTCTAGTAATATTGAAAGGTCAAATCCTGCTTTGTAAAAAAAAAAAAAATTACACCAAAGAATTTTATAAAACCACTCCAAAATGAAAAGAAAATATTACAAATAATGATATTATTCTTGGGGGGGGGGGGATAAAATCAATGAATAATGGAAATTGTGAAAGGAATAAAAGGTACTGGAATTATGACATAATTAGGTCACACTTAGACGTGTGATTATAAAGAAAAGCTCAGATTGAATACAAAGTGAATAAATCACAAGGAAATTAGAAATCGCTTCGATTTTCGAGAAAGTCTTA
The DNA here is from genome assembly GCA_037177015.1 of Euceroptres primus. Taxonomy (NCBI): domain Eukaryota; kingdom Metazoa; phylum Arthropoda; class Insecta; order Hymenoptera; family Figitidae; genus Euceroptres; species Euceroptres primus. The sequence continues at coordinate 7,854 of JBAGKK010050229.1, forward strand.
ATCACCCTGATTCTATCATTCACTCTGTGATTCAGTAATTTGATGTAATGATTCTTCAACTTGACACAGTAAACTACTGTACCGTTCATCATTTTTATTCCAAGTTTCCGCCACTTTAATACCATAAGATCTTAATTTAAAACTTAAGTCAGTTTCAGTTTCGATTCTTAAAAAAAGACATAAACATTTTTAGCTTTCCATATTTTTAGCTGTACCAATATTACAGTTCAGAGGCTGTAACTTTCAGTTTAAATTTTAAAATTGTTCAAAATCCACGACAGAATTTAAAAAAATATATATTTCATCCCACTCAAATTCTTTTCTTCAAATAAATAATGTATAAAAAGTGTACCAACTTTTCCAAAATTGTTTTCTTATCGCCGTTAATGTAGTCGAATCTCTATTTTTTGCTTTCTATAAAAGGCTTCTTAGCACGAGACCGCCCACTAAAAAAATAAAAGCCCACGTCTTTAGAGAAAAATCAGGAAGTTAAGCAAAGTTTCGTAATTTCGAAATTCCTTGACTTTTGACATTTGAAGATGAGACTGGATAAATGAAACGATGAATTATATGAACGATCGGATGTGCTAAGTGATAAATTTTACCGATATGAGTATTGCAGTCGACATTCTTCTTACTTGTCCTCAACATACCTACCGCGTTTGTAACGGGATGTTAAAACATTTTATTTAAAATACACACTAGGGTAAAGTTATATCTCCAGGAGATCTGGCGATTCCCCGCTGGGGTGCAATGTTTACAAGCCGCATGTCTGATATACAAATATTCATTAAGAGAAAATAAAATAATTAAATCAGAAAGGTCCCTTTAGAAATGAAATAACTGGTTTTCTAATTTTCGATAAAAAATAATCAGAAATAACTAATTTCTATTTATCAATCAAATATGGCATTTTATTTTCTTTTTTCACCCTTACTGGTAGTGATGCATAACGAGAATTGTTTGGAAAAAACGAGATTTGCTCGAAACATAATCAGCTGAGACCAAAATTTGATGAAGATTGAAAATTTGTAATCTCGAAAACGAGACGAGATGAGAACGAGAATCTCGTTTGAGTAAAGTTTCGCCTCGTTATGGTAAGTACCATGTTTGAAGTTTTAATGTCATCTGACGATATTTTTAAAAAATTTAGAAATTCTCGTTATGCATCTCTACTTGCTGGTGAATTGGAGGAGGAAATGGGTAAAATCAATAAAAGGATGAAATAGTTTACCAGGGTAAAGTGAAAATCAGGAATCTGTAATGATTTATAAAATTAAGAATATTTGTCCATTGTTAACTCTAATGAATTTTGGAAGAACTTATTTAATATATCCGGAAATGCTAAAAGTCCGGGGAAGGTTCAATTTGTATGAAATTCAGTATCAATATGTAAATGTGATTTAGATTAAAATTATTTGAAAATGAAATAATGTGGATTATGGCCGGTATGTCGGTAATTATTAGCATAATGAAAATAATTTTGAACAAATAAATGCTTTAAATGCTTTTAACAGTTTTAACTTGAGAGTTTTCAAAACTGGTTGTTTGAGTGATAAGAGTTTATATTCTATATTCTATTGATAACGTTAAACTTTTCCTCGTCTTACGAAAACATAGTTTTGTGGTCAGCTTATCAAATAAATTAGTATGTATTTCAAAGTTCATTTACGCTCCGAAACTCCTTGAAGTTGAAACATATTGTAAGTACTGCTGAGATATTATTAGTATTGATGGTATTAATATTTTGTATTAATTATTATAAATATTAATATTTTAATCAAGTACATTCATTTTTTAATTAGAAACCATGGAGAAAACTGCATCAATTTACTTGTTCTTACTGATGATGGTATTCCTGCTATTAAGTATAATTGATCTTGCACAGGGGATGAAAGGTTACTGTGTTTACTAAATTTAATATTTAGTTTTAGAAATAATAACGAGATTTAAAAAAAGAATTTTAAAAAATATATATGTTATATTCACGGTGATATTCTTCCCATATGGAAAAGCACTAGACCGCGTTTAATGTTCGGATTCAGATTTAGATCCAAAGATTCAGCGTATAAAAAAATATGATTAATTTTGTTTTTTTATTGGAAATTCTGGTATTTTAATTTTTTGTCACAGTTGATAAAACTTATATTCATCTGTCTCCAATAAAGAGCAACGAGCAATTATTGCCGTGCTCCCATATGGAACGTTGGGAAACAAAATACTCGAAGCAAAAACTCTTTTGATATTT
>JBAGKK010050237.1:0-10101 GCA_037177015.1 Euceroptres primus
AAATTCTAAATAGCAGATTCAATATGGCAGATAGTATGTCGACATAGAGCATGATTCAGCAAAATAAAGCAAAGCAGACAATAAGACAGCCGTCTAAGGCCAGATTTACTGTAACTAACTTCACACAACAAAAACAAATGCCAATCACACCTGACTAACTTCACGCGGCTATCTTCATCTGTTCCACAAATGACAATCCAGAATGTCAATTTCACAAAGTCTAACAGAGTCTGTATAAACCATCCAGAAAAATTCTGTTACGTTTGTGGTCAGTATGTCCTCGAGAAACAAAAATGTGATATTCATGACGCCATTAAAGAGTTGTACTTACAATATTTCAATCGTGAAACCCAGCACCAAGATAAAAATTAGGTTGCACTTAAAGTGTGCACAAATTGTTACACAGTTCTGAAACATTAGAGTAATGGTAAGCTAGAACAGCTATCTTTCAGTGTACCAATGATTTGGCGAGAACCTATTAGTCATGAAGAATGCTACTGTATGTTCATGCTACTGTATGTTCAACTGTTGTTACACAGTTCTGAAACATTAGAGTAATGGTAAGCTAGAACACCTACCTTTCAGTGTACCAATGATTTGGCGAGAACCTATTAGTCATGAAGAATGCTACTGAATGTTCATGTTACTTGCGGGATTTTAATAGTATAATAGTAAAACTGAACATCTTATAAAATATCCTAATGTAGCACCTGCTACGAAACCTATTCCCGTAGCCTCAGCGAATCTTCTGTCAACTCCTCCAGTGATGATAGATAAATGTGAAGAAGAACCCACATTCGAAGAAGCAGCTGATGATGGGGACTTCATTGTGTATGACTGTGATACTACTCCACAATTGTTCCACCAAACTGCACTAAATGATCTAATCAGAGATTTAGATTTATCGAAAGAAAAGGCCGAACTACTAGGCTCTCGGTCACAAGAAAGGAATCTTCTCGAAAAAGGAACAACCATCTGTTGCTATAGGTTTCGTAAGAAAAAATTTTCGAAATTTTTTTCTAAGGAAGATTCCGTGGTATTCTGCAATGACGTATCCGGATTACTACTAGAATTAGGAATAGTGTACTATCCTAAAGATTGGAGATGTTTCATAGATGCTTTTAAAAGAAGCTTGAAGGGTGTCCTTTTACACAATGGAAATATATATGCCTCGATTTCCATGTTTCACTCGGTTCACCTACGCGAGTCTTACACCAATATGAATCTCATTTTTGAATTAGTGCAGTATGAAAATCATAAGTGAAATCTTTGTGGTGATCTGAAAGCAATTGGCATCATTTTTGGGTAGCAAGGTGGTTATACAAATTTTTTTGTTTCTTATGTGAGTAGGATAGCAGAGCACGTGAGTTGCATTGGAAACAGAAAAGTTTACGGTAAATGTTTTCAGTACCTTCTTGAAAATTTCAAATCTCTGAGCGAAGCTAAGATTAAAGAAGGAGTTTTCACTTGTCCTGATATTAGAAGGCTTATGAAGGACGATAATTTTGTGAAAACAATGACAGCCCTTGAGAAAAAAGCATGGGTGAGTTTAAAGGAAGTAACCAAAGGCTTCTTAGCAAATGTGAAAGAAAAAGATTAGAAGGTTCTTGTGACAAATATTTTAAAGCACTTCAAGAATCTGGGATGCAACATGAGTCTCAAGCTTCACTTTTTGCATTCCCACCTCGACTTTTTCCCTGACAATCTTGGAGACGTGAGTGAGGAGCAAAAGACGTCCCAATTCTCGAAGCTTCGAGGAGAAGAGGAAAAGATTCTACAAATCACTTTGAATGTTACTAGATGATATCGCGGTCAATTCTTGCCTTAGTTGGCCAAATTTTTAGACTGTCTCGCCTTAGTTGGCTGGATCATGCTTTATATTTGCCTGACAGAACTATAAAATTCTATCACCATTAAAAACAAAAAAACAAAAAAAACAAACAAAAGACAAAAAAACGATAAATTAAAAAAATATATGTTTAATAAAATTCAATAAAAAAGGGTAATGTTCAGAAGGTCATAATTTCGGTCCTATTAAAGCTAGACCATTGATTTTTTTTAGATTTACTCGAAATTGAGTTTACTTTCATTTAATTACTGGCAACTTTCATCAGCCATGCATAGAAAAAAGTTATTGCCCAAAATCTAAAATTTGTTAAGTAAAATAAAAAATTATTCACTAAAAAACGACTTCCGCAGGCTATAGCTCTAAAACTTTTAGAGGTAGAACATTCATTTGTGTTTATGTTTTGCAGAGAATTTTATTTACTTTAATTTTTGTAAAGGTATTTAGGACTTCAGATGTATTGAAAAGGAAATATTTCCAAAAAACTCATGTTTTTCCACTTTTTCTCTCGTTCTTCAGAATTATTAAATGATTTTACTTGTCGCAAGATTTCCAGCAGTTAGAACCTTTTTTTGTATGCTAAACTAAACGTTTTTAGCTAATACAATTTCATTTTAAACTTATTTGCATGAAAATATGTTGACTAACCTCTTTAAAAAAATCAAAAATTAAGTTTTCTCAAAAATGGGTCTAACGATTTTTTTATTTCTGGGCTCAAAATTACTGTGAGACATCACCGAAGTGTAATAAAAAGAAAACCTGGAGGTGCAAGCACCTTTGGGTTGAGCTTAGTCGAGACCCACCGTGTTCAATCTGATTATCGAAGGGGTTTTATATGCAGACCGAATTGCTAAAGGTCACTGATGATATTCGAAACGGAATTGATCTCAAAAAACTTACTGCAATGGTGTTCTTTGACTTAAGTAAAGCAGTTTTTTATGGTTCCTCACTTTGTTCTTTTGTTTAAGCTTAGATCCATTGAATTCTCTGCTTCTGTTTTAAGGTTGTTGGTACCATACCTCTTGAATAGAACTCAGGCTGTTGTGAGCTCAAACGGGGAAATATCTGAATGGGGATCTATTGGTACAGGTGTCCCTCAAGGATCGGTTCTTGGACCCCTTCTTTTTCTGCTTTTCACAAATGATTTAAGAAGTGTAACCCGACACTCTGTACACATGCATTTTGTAGATGATCTTTAGATTTATATTCAGTGTTCTCCTGAAGAAATTAAACGAAACTATTGTCAATATAAGTGAGGATGTGAAAGCAATTCTCGAATAGGCGGAAATTAATCAACTTAAACTCAATCTAAACAAAACTGAAGATATAATTATGGGTGGCGACTGGTGCATTAAAAATCTCAATCTGAATAACTGTTTATCCATTAAGGTTAATGACACTACAATACCTTTTGTTAATTCTGCCAAGAACCTGGGTGTCATTTTAGAACCTACACTATCTTAGGAAAAATAGGTTGGTAACATCTGCAGGAGAGTATAGGCAACGCTTAAGAAACTGCAATTTAACAAGAAAACATTAACTACAAAACTCCGTGTTCAATTGGGTTTCTCTCTTATATTTCTGCACTTTGACTATTGTTGTACAGTTACAATGATCTCACTAGTGAACTCAACAAAAAGCTCGAGAAACTCCTTAATTCATGCATACGTTTTATCTATAATCTCAAGCGTGATGAGCATGTCACGCTGTATCGTGAAAGTCTTTGATGGCTCAGTGTTAGTAACAGCCGTTTGCTGTTTATTGGCTGCTTGAATTTCGTTACACTGAGCACTCAAAGACCTAAATATTTATTTGATGAGTTCACTTTAAGAGTGACCATAACATTCACAGTCGTTCGGGAGTCTAACATGCTCAGGGTCCCTCACTGTCGAACCAATACATATTAGAATTCTTTTATTGTTACGGCGGTTATTCTTTGGAACTCTCTTTCCCAAAATATTATTGGTGCTGATACTGTTGGCACCTTCAAGACTAGGCTTTACTTCCACCTCTGAGCACTAGAAAACGCTTAATGGTATAAGGAGTTAACCACGTATTGCAACATATTGCTTACTCTTTTCCTCACTCTGTTTTAAAATGTTTAGAGACATTAGTTTAGACGTAAGATTTTGTTAAAAGATGTGAGGAGGTATTCATTATGGACTCAACCAAGACAAAACCAAAGGTTTCACTACTTGTTGTAGTTAGTCGAACATGTTAGCAATTAGTTCTAAGAATTAACTTTTGTTTTAGTATCATAATAAGTCTGTTAATTGATTTGTAATTTTGTTGGTTGTCCTTAAAGGTTCCAAAATTGAAAAAATTCTAGAAGAGGAAATTTTTTGTTTGATGATGATTACAAACATTGTATTGATTTTTATCAACTAAATACCACCCCATATTAAAAAAATTATGCATTGAAAGTCCTCTATTACTTAAAAAACAGTGATAAAAATTATTTTTGGTAGAAAAGGTGTATTTCTATGCAACCTCCAAATCAAGAAAAAAATTTCTTGACTATAATCAAAATTGAAAAAAAAATCTAAACCGATTTTGTAGAAAAGTACAAAATCAAAAAAAAAATATATATTTATCTGATCTGGCTCAAAACTGGACAAATTTTAGACATCAAACGGGACTACAATTCCTCCAAATTTTATGACCCTAGCTCAACTCATTTGCGAGATATAATTAAAAAGGCATTTTTGACACACACACACACACCCACACCCAACCAACCATTCACCCCCCCCCCCACACACGGATATTTCATAAAAACCTCATTTGCGGGTTCCTGGGGTCGAATTAGGACGAGAAATGTCAAAAAATGAGATTCGAAAATTTTCATCGTTACAAAGCTTCCTTTATGAGAAAGCAAAACCATTAGTTTTAGGTTAGAAGGAATCAACAGTCAACTCGACAAATGGTACCGAGTTGGTAATTGGTACATTTATCCTATTTCAGATAAAATACACAATTCTCAAATGTATTTCAAATAAAATTTTAAAAAATACATAAATATAGTTTTTATCAATACTATCTCTTCCTCTCGAAGGAAATTACAGTCGTTCCGGATAGCGCTTCTGGTTCCGGGTTCGTCCCTACTAAGAACGAACGCGGAACCAGAATCAGGAGAGCGAAGTGTGGTTTCGTTCCGGAACCAGCTCCAAAACCGTTCCTAAAAAGAAACGGAACCGGAGCCGAAACTTTCGAATTTTCCTTCCGGATTCGAATCCCTGTCCAAAACCTGAATTTATTCAATTTTCAATAAAATTTCTTACCTTTTTCAAAAAGTCTCTCTCACGACATCTTTTCGAATCTCTGATTGTAGTAGCGTACGTAGATTCTGATATTAACAAATCGGGTCTACATTTGTCTATCCACGCAGCACCCAAATGTCTGTCTGGCGTCATATTGTAATCCCCTGTATATACGATAGACTGTGATCCAACACGAACACAAAACATGGATGCTCCCAATACATGTCCTGCATAGTAAGCCTTGATTTCTAATTCAGAGTCTACCATCACAGACTGGTGCAGCGTAACGGCTATGACTTTTTTCATACAATCCTTGATCATCTGAGATGTGAAGAAATTACTCTCTCCTTTACGCTCAACAGCGACTTTCCTCATGTCTTCGAGAAGAATTGGAGCAATAGCTTTTGTAGGATGAGTCATATATATTGGTCCTGTATAACCCACCTATTGAAAAAAAATAAGTTCATTTAATCAAAATAATATAATGCATACCTACTACATCTCAGGTTGAAAATAACGCAGAGAACATGTTATTGTTTGGAAATATTTCCAGATTAACATCAATCGTGTCATCCAAACGAAACCGGTAAAAAATTATGATTTCAATAATTAATTCAAAATTCTGAGAAATGGCGCTATTAGAATTTTTCAGAATTTTTTAGTCGAAAAACTTGGTTGGCGAGAATGACTGATATTTTTTATTTACCTTGGAAGAGTCAGAATTGTTATGAAGGATCCATTTTTTCATTTTATGCAAATAAATCAAAGCGATTAGAAACGTATGCAAAAACAAACACAGATAAAATATTTGTTACTGAAGTAATGTGTATACTCCTTATCTAGAAATTAAAATTCTCTGTTCCTTACCATTTCAGTAAAGTATGGAAGTGCCCCACAGTGATCCAAGTGAAAATGGGATATTATAATACAATCTATGTAATTTGTAGCTGGACCTTCAGGAACAATGTAAGAAAAGTCTGGAAATCTTCTTTCATCGTTAAATCCCATATGCATTCCGCAATCTAACATAATGTTTTTTCCTCCCATCGATACCAGAATGCAACTTCGGCCAACGTCTTGGCCTGCACCTAAGGGCGTGACTTTAATATCTGGCATCGTTTCTTTTTGTATATTTCGGTTTTATTTCTTACACTCTCCCTACTGTTTCTGAAAACAAGACTCAATATTAGACTTTCAAAACAAGAAAGTTTTTTACTTAGATTTAGTATTAAGTAACACGGTTTTTTTCGCAAGAGTTTTACTAAATTACTCCTCTTTCAAAGTGGAAAACGCACCAATGAAAGCAAAATTGCTTGAAAGTTATTTAAAAGAAATAAAAAATCAAAACGCATTTTGGAAATACAGTACACTCTTGTTATACTGTCCGATATCATTTTTGTCCTTCAAAAAGCTTTGGGTGATTCTTGTAGGATTTTCATCGCAGATTACGAATCCGTGGAGAAAAGTGCTCCAGCACATCAAGTTTTTTTTTTTACAAAAATGCGTTCAAAAGATTTAAAAAGCGCGTTTTCAGTACTTTTTGGAACACCATAAGACAATAATGAGACGTGTTAGAATCTTCGACCGGGGCTCCAATGAAATTTTGAACATTTGACTCTAAATTTATAATACCGAAAGATTGATATAATGGATGATTTTCTTGAATATAATAAAATATTTAAAAACATGATTCTTCAAGAGCAAAGTGGGAATTAATTTTTTACATCTATTTATCTTTATTATTTCTCGTAAATATTGTAGGTTCATGTAATTTCTAAAATCGGATGAAAATTATAGGTTCTAGCTTACTTTATTTAGAGATACTTCAGTTAACATTTGAGCAAAATGAGCACGGCGGCTTTCGCACGCCCCTGGAAAAAGCTGTTTTCAACGGCTCCATGATAATGTCCTTTCATTTTTGGTAATATAACTTTGAAGTAAAAGGATCAAGCTTTCATTCAAGCCCATACTGAAAATTCTAGCACGCCTCCTTATCGTTTTATGGGCTCCCAAAAAGTGCCAAAATCGCGATTTTTGACCTTTTTACTCCGTTTCACGTTGGGCCGGGAGACTTCGAAAACTGGCCAAAATTCAAGACTAAAATTTAGAAAAAGTAAAACGATAGTCTTATTTAATGAGAATCAAAACATTTTTCAGACATGTTTCAAAAGAATTGGTCAAATAGAATAAACTTCACAGTAGTTTAAACTTTATGTATTGAACATTATTTTAACATGCTTTTAAAACTTGTATGGAAATATTATGCAAAACTGTCAGGATTTTGAAAGGTTTAATTGTGCTTCTTATTCAAATGAATGTATAAATGAACTAAAAATTTATAAATAAAGTTATGATACACGCACTCACGTACGACTTAAAATGTATGTGTATATTCATTTTACTATACGAGTTTCGCTTGCTGGCGTTTAATAACTCCCCGAAACTCCACTTGATAATGAAAAAAATTAGACATCACTCTATTAAGGACGATATATAGTTCAACTCTAATCTGCCTATTTTTCCTCGTATTCACATATTTCCAAAAAATATGAGTAAACATAAGACGACGTATGACTTAAGTATATAGGTGTGCTAGTGCACATCACCCTCCGCACACAGCTTCCCGGAACCATGTCACAGGTTCGCTGCCTGTACAAAGTGCTTGGGAGCAGTGACGTCACTTTGGATGTCAGGGGGTGAGCGGGTGACGGGGACAACATGTGCAAGAATGGACCAGTTTTCGTACCTGTTTCTGGAAGACCTTTGTATTTACATCACGAGACGGTGATGTAAATACAATAAATGATGTAAATACTTCACGGATTCTTGGTAATTCTCGGTACTGCTGCGTTACACACACACGGAAAACAAAATTCAGTACATCGAATTTTTTGGTTAAACTAACAAAACAAAATCGATGTGAGGGCATCATGGAACCCACCAAATTGCCTTGACAACGAAAAACAAAAATTAATGTATTGACAAGGCGCTACATTCATATTTTCTGCAAACCATTTCTCTTTCTCCTATCTGAATATAGTTAAAATGCTATGGAAGAGAAATTTGAATTATCGTGACTGATTCGCTGACGTTAATCACTCATTTTTCGTCAATTTAATGAAACGAAGATTTGATCAATTTAACGAAATCATGAAGTTGTCTCCACATAGAAATAAAATACTGTGTTTTAATTGTTTGATGCCATTAAAATATGAACCTGAGGATATCGCTAGTGAGACGATCCCAACGACCCTCAATATAAATCACATAATAATTACAAAAATAAATGGTAAAATAATATAAAGAAAATTTTATACAACTTAAAGATAAGGGAGATAGGAGTGAAGGATACGGTACTGTGAAACTAGAGGATTCGAGAACATTCTAACCAGAAACAAAAACACTTTACGCGGAAGAAAAAATACCAAACGGGAGAAAAGAGCGTCAAAGATTTGCATGCGAAGGAAAAAACCGCGCGAACAATCGACCCAAAGAAAGAGAAAAAATCCACTCGATTGGTGCAGCAGGTCGAAGAGCGCAGGATTCAGAATTCGAAGCGTCCCGGAAGTATCGGAGATCGGTAGTAGGGAGACCAGAGGCCCAAACTATAAAAGCAACCAGCCACCAGGTCTCGCTCTCTTGCGTGTCGATCCTCCCTGCGATTGATATCTCGATTTCTAAAAATTCTGAATGCAAAATTGCATAAAGCAATTCAAGCCAACTGAGGCTAAAGTAATCCATAATTATAACGACATTCGTAGATGCGAGAATCTTGATAATTGATTACAACACAGCAACTAATTTTACGTATTGGTTTCTTATGAGAGTTAAAAGTAATACACAGTTGAGATAAAATTAAAGACATAATAAATCTACTGCCGGAATATAGGTTCGGAAGAATTGTGGAACTAATTTGAGGTGTCGGATAGGAATTCAGACGAAATTGAGAAATTAAGTGGAGAACAGACATAACAGTTTGTCAATATTTTCTCAATACCCTGGATTCAGCATAGAAAATATTTGGTAACATATACCTTGGCAATGTTGACCACGCCAAGGAGCTAGTCAGGAAATAGAAAACCCAAATTTAGGATCGTGAATTTGAAACTTAATTGTTCGTTTCAATTATTCCCAAACTTTGACCCTGAGAGGAACACGTCTGAAGGATCGAATCAATCTCAGAATCGTTTCAACGTTCTCTGGAACGTGAGTTTACGCATAACGATATATAAAGTATTATTCGCAATTATTCTCGCCTCAGTGTTGTCCACAATCTTAATTAAATTCAGTTCCCACAATCTGGGAGATTTATGGAATACAGAAAATCGATATTTAAAAAGTAAATTGAAATACGTGAAATTCGAGTGAGTTAAAGATTATTATTACTTTGCTGATGCTAATTTCATTTCCTACTACGACTGCCGGCAAGGACAATAATTGTCCTCAGAATTTCGTGAAAAGAAAATATTAAATTTGAATAAGAAGCAAATATTTTTTTGACGAATTTCCAACAAATCGCACACGAACTTTTTAATTTACTGATAAACACATTTCCAGAATAAATTAGAATTATAGTTGGAAATAGGAACCTCAATCAAATTAATATAATTGTCGATTTGAAAATCATTCTCTTGTTATCGGGCATTTAAATTATCCATGGATAAAAGGAACCCGTTACACTAGCTTACATTTTTTTCCCCATGCACTACCGCCACCACAGTTGTGTTGTGAATGCCCAATTTTATAACTGTTTTAGCAATTTCCATTTGTCTGTTTGTCATATATTTCATTTGAAATTTTTTTTATTTTTAATTATTTATACTTTACTAAACAACAGTTCGGGTGGCTTTCCTTTTTTTTTTCACCCGAATAGTTGGGGTGCTCACACGAAACAGCAGCGCCCGAAGTAGTGAGGCGTCCGCCCGAATCCTTCGGGTGCTTACACGACTGATTCGGGCGATTCGAGTCGTCAACCGCGTTGGACGTTGCGCGTTC
>JBAGKK010050246.1:0-10100 GCA_037177015.1 Euceroptres primus
TACTTTTATGGCATAGAAGTGATTGTAATTGATTTAAAATATGTAATATTTTTTTATCAATAAACAAATAGTTTTTAAATAATTTTTTATAACAAAATCTTGTCATTTTAGCTTTTGAGTACTTTTTGCGTACTTTTCGGACAAAAAAATGATTTTAATGTATTGAAAATGTGTAATATGTCGTTTTTACTGACAAACAAATAGTTTTTCAACAATTGTTTATAACAATATCTTCTCATCAATAATTTCTCTGAATTTGATTCCATACTTACCTTTAGGGCACTTGTAATTGGCGAATGTTCTACAAATTGTAAATAATATGCCAGGACCATTTTTTTTGCATTGAAAATAGGAACAATAACTCACAGGCCCAGCAGAACTTGTACGTTCCGCCGGGACTGATAACTTAAATGTCCGGGAGCTAAGAACCGTTTGATCCGCAGTAATAGGTCCCTGGGATTTTTTAAATGGATATTGTGCAGAATGGTCTTCTGACTCGGATAGTCATGAGATGCTTTCGTGAATTCCTGGTCGTTCTCTGGATATTGTTAATTAAACATAAATTATGCTGTATTTCCTAAAATTATCGACATTTGAACAAAATGGTAACAGCAACATTGTGTTATAAACAATTATTTGTTTATCAATGGCAAAAGACGTATTTAGAAATATGCCGGGACCCCGTACTATTTATACCTTTAAGATGTTGAGACGTCCCTACCTTTTTCCCTCCCAGCTGTTAAAATGCGGCCCTTGCTTCTGAGGTCCCTATTGTTGTGAAATGGATACTTTTTTTCTAACACTTTTTATACGGTGATACTCTCATTAAATCCAGAAATATTCTTAAAGGATTATCTCGCGAAATATTGATCTAATTTGATTTTTTAAAAGTGTACTTCAATTACGTTACAAACCTGCATATTTTAAGCCATAAAACAACTTCCTATCATTATTTCTTTCCAAAATGATATGTTTGTGGAAAATGGTCTGTAAATAGCAAACAATTTCATATTTCAAAATTTCAAAAACTGCATTGCATTCTAGACACCTTCAGAAGCGTCTGTGAGTTGCGAGCGATCAAAGTGAGGGTCGCGTGCTTTTGACGCCGACTTTAGTTTTAAAATTAATTTTTATTAAATTATCAATTAAAATTAAGTTATTTATATAAATTCAATATTTGATGTAACTAATTATTTATATTTATTTTATAATAATTTTTAAAAATAAATTTAATTAATTATTAAATTAAATTAATTTTATATGAAAGTTTAAAGTTTTAAATTAAATAAAAAAATCTATAAATTATAAATATTAATGATATACCTTATAACTGCTTATTTTACAGTCATAGATGTTCAATTTTAATTTATTTATTTTTAAGAATGAAGAGAATTTTAGTTTCATTTTAATTTATCTTCGAATTAAGTAATATATTTCGGTTTGCCAAATTTGATATGTTTGAAAGTAGAGTTTAACCCCTAGAATTTATTCAATTAAAAAAAAACAGAGAAGCTGAATTTACCCGAGCACCAGGTACTTTTGGTGCTCCCAAAAGTACCAAAAGGAGAGAATTTTCGATAACTTAGAGACACGACTTGGCTCAGACCGCGGAGAGTGGGGGTCAGGAACAACGCCAAAATGACTACACCACACTTTCAAGTAACAAATAACATTTAATTAAAACTTCATTGAAATTAAACGGAGTTTTCCCCAACCAAATAACGCGATAATTTCCAGTTGGGTCGAATACAACTCACTCAAGGTAGCGTCTCGCCACGCCGCCAACCTGAACGCAGGTCGAGAACGACCCCGCCAGAGGCAGAATTAACATCAATATAAAGAAATAGAAATAGGAAATTCGTTTAATAATTCTGATAGTGGAAGAAAATAGTAAAATAAAAAGATTCCTTTCATTTCTTAACAATGCATCAACTGCTTATTTCCCTTTTAAATGGTGAAACTTAAAATTCCTTCGGTATTATACATTTAGTACGGAAGAAATATTACTTATTATAGGAATGCATGCAATTTTCAGCTGCCTGTGAGATTTCTTATTTAGAATAACATTAGACTTCTTCTTCAGATTGAAATCTATGGTGTAGAAAGTGTTTCATTTTAAAAGAATCTGAAGTCTCACATAAGATTCTCTTAAATCCCTAAATTTTCTACGATAATAAGATTGGATTTTTAGCGTTCGTCACATCTGGATGCAATTCAGTAAACTAGGTGTAATACAACTTTAGATTTTCGTGCTCGTCACACGGGATGTAGTGTCTACACTGGAAGTTGGATCTTCCGATTGGCCGAGGACTGCGCAGGAGCGGAATTCTTCTCTGGTATGCTCACCGAAGCATATTCTGTTGTTGCAGATTCCCTTGAGGTTTTAGGGGTGAAACCAGTCGTGGAGACCTCGGTCTCATTTCCTTGCAGGTTTAGCTTCTTCGTGGGTCTGCAGGCTCGGCAGAAACAGCGTCCCACCATGAGCATTCCGGCTATGATGTTGGCATGGCATATACACATTGCTAGCCCAGTTGCGACCAGGATTATGCTCAAATAGGAGCCGCGGATTGCCATGCTCTGGTTCTCCTTGAATTGACGTTCCAGGCCTAGGTCATACAGTTGATGTTCAAGCTGGTCCAAGGATTGGTCGTTGTCGAAGATCTTGTCCTCTGGAAGAGTTCCCTCCTTCTGGTCAGTTCGTGTTTCGGCTCTCAGATATGGCGTTTCCAATAAGTCCGGTGCCAGGACAGATATGTTCAAATGCAGTCGGGGCTCGTAAATTATCTCGGTGGTTCCCCTTCGGGTGGCGAAGCCTGGCATTGTTTTTTCCTTAGTTCGAAGGTCACATCCGGAAGCCAACTGCACAATAGCCACTCCTTTCAATGTCACGACATACGTTCGTTGATTGGAACACATAACAGTTGCTTCAACACACCTGCTTCTCGCAGGTTTTGTACCCTGTGTTCTCATTTACAGGTAGGTTGTTTTTACAGATGTAATACAGCGATAATTCACTGCATGCTTCCATGTCCCGTTGGTTCATCAAGACATATGTTCGCTGAGATTCTTCCACAGCCATGTGGGAGAATTTTGATCTGACATATGTTCTTTCTGAACCATTTCCCAAAACAGACTGGGCTACTGGTACTGAATGGATTTGGTACAACAGATAGTCAGTCTTTTCCAGCAATGGGATGTCCAGCAGAAACCTAAGTGTTCCCTCCTTGTAGTTGGTACGGACGATAGCTACCCTGACTAGTTCTTCAAGGTCGACTTGAGGTCCTGGTACTGGCAACATCAACTTCGGGTTCTGATCCTCGATGTCCCGATAGATCGGCTCAAACTGTGAAGAAGTCAACAAGGACAGGTGCATTCGTCCTTGCCGGGAAGTGTGGATGACGTCCAAGGCTAGATCAATGGACCGGATGTACTCGTCGAACCCTGCTTCGGCAGCTCTCAGCAGTTGGGTCAGAACCTGCGTATGTTTGACTTCCAGGATTCCTCTGGTAGCATTTCTTATTGTTCTGGTAAGTTGGATAAGCTGGTCCTCTTGGTCGTTTATTTTTAATTCGTGGTCTTTAATTTGATCATGTAGTTTTTCTAGTTGGGATCTAATTATATGTGTTTGTTCTCCCACCAGGTGTGAGATGTTGACTTGAGCCTGATTCAAGTCTTGGATCTGGACTTTTAGAGCTTGTCCGTCCTCATATGTGAGAAGGCCAGCGACGGGACCAATGAGGCCTCCAACAAATCCCAGCAGTGAAGTTGCTCGTCATTTCCGAGCTGTCCATGGGATGGCGGCCGGGAACAGTCTTCCTTCCTGCTTAGCTGGGACGTTTCTTCTAGTAGGTCTCTGCTCAGCCGGTCGGCAATCGTAACCATCGGGGCGAGGTTATAAGTGGTGATAACCTTGTCACAATGGTCCTCGAAACCCTGCTGGCAGTACTTCAGCAAGTTGTCCACCCTTGCCTTGTAACCAGGGTGAAGGTTCTGGCACTTCTCGATGTTCATGAAGACAGCCATCCTCCACATGCTCGAGACTCGTTTCATAGGACCTACATATTCGTAGTAGATTACAGTGCTAGACTTCAGCGATGTGATCTGAGAGGCCATCCCACCAGGCTCCTGGCTACAATTTAGGAGAGGCAAAAGACATAGACCCCACAGGAAATGCATTTTAGTTGTTGTATTTAAAATCTGAAAAAAAGCATTAGGCCTGTTTCATTAGTTGGTTACTTTCTTGCCCTTCCCGGATTACCAACGTCCTTCGGGATTGTGTGTTCTGATCCGCCTTTTGTTTCAGATCTGCGTCGGGATTCTTGGGTTCGCTGCTGGATCTACAACCTTCGCAAGATTCTTCTGAGTCTTAGGTGTCAGAAGAGTCTGAAAACTCCGATGATTCGATCGTGTCAGCAGGATTTTCGGACAGGGCTTCAACACCTCGGTTCAGTTTGTCTTGTTTATATTCAAATTTATACTGATAGTCCTGGAGCCGCAGTCTCCATCGTAGTAACCTTGCACCGGGGTTCTCGACGTAGGTCATCCAGTGGATGGGCTCGAAATCGCACGCCAGGGTGAACTCTCGACCATGGAGGTAGGGACGGAAATTCACCACGGCGTACAAGATGGAGAGGCATTCTTTTTGGCTTCAAGATATCTTTGTTCGCATGCATTCATCACCTTAGAGTAATAATCGATGGGCATGTCTAACCCTTCCTTTTCGTGTTAGTATTGCTCCGACAGCATACTCGGATGCGTCGGTGGTTAACTTAAAGGGTTTCTTGAAGTCAGGATATTGCGACACGGGTTCGCTGCACAGGTACCGGCGCATTTTCCGGAAGCTGCTTTTCTGCTGTTGACCCCATTCCCATTTTGAGTCCTTCTTGAGTAGTTCGGAGAGGGGTTTCGCCAATTTGGCGTAGTATTTTATGAACCTCCTGTAATAACCCGAAAGACCTAAGAACTGACAGATTGCTTTGACAGAGGTGGGGCGAGAGAAGTGCTTAATCGCAGATATTTTGTCGGGATTAGGCTTCACTCCTTTACTTCCGATTATGTGACCAAGGTAGGTCACTTCAGATCGCAGGAAATCACATTTATCCGGCTGGAGCTTCAAATTCGCATCTCGCAGCCTCGTAAATAGTCGCCTCGCTTTCCGATCAAATGCTTCCGAATCCAACATTCCTTTCAATACATCGTTCAAAAGGCGCTGAAAAGTGGGCGATGTGTGCTTGATGCGTATAGGCATTTGGTTATACTGGTGGTGACCTCGTCGTGTCGAAAATGCTGTTTTGTATTGATCGTCCGGATGTGTTTCAATTTGATGGAAACCACTCGCAAGGTCGAAGGGTAGGCATCTCCTATTACCTTCTCGTTGAGGGCTGTGTAATCGATGACGATCCTCCATTTTTTCTAGCCGGAGGCGTCGATTTTCTTCGGGATAATCAAGAGTAGGGAGTTGTATGGAGACGTGGAATTGCTAATGATCCCACTGTTGAGTTGTTTTTCGATTTGGATGTCGACCTGTTTAAGGGCTTCATGCGTGTATCGATACTGCCTCTTATGAATGATCTCGTTATCGATAGTTGGTATCCTGTGTTAAATCAGATGTGTGCAGGTTAATTTTTCGCCGCTCAGATAGAAGATATCGTCAAAATCCTCCACCGATCCTGACACAAGATCCTTCTCCTCAGGAGTTAGATGGGACATGTGCAAACTTCGCATCACTCTTGTCACACGTTCCTGGTAAGATGTTACTGGCTCCTCCTGTAGACTTCCTGATTTGGAATCTGTGGAATCTTTGTCCGGGAATCTACAGAATTCGAAAGGAATGAG
Organism: Euceroptres primus; assembly: GCA_037177015.1. Taxonomy (NCBI): domain Eukaryota; kingdom Metazoa; phylum Arthropoda; class Insecta; order Hymenoptera; family Figitidae; genus Euceroptres; species Euceroptres primus. The sequence goes on from JBAGKK010050246.1 coordinate 5,836, forward strand.
CTCCTGGGGTGGAAGTTCTAATTCGATGTCATCTTCCGTGGTATTGATAGTGAGAGCGTGGCACATACCGTTTTCATTCGAGACGATAGCCTCCCCGAGGTACAACCCTTCGGGGGTGTCTACTCTGGGTAGATAACCTTGCGAGAGTTCCAGGTTGGTGACTTTGATGGGTTGCTTTGTTCTGACCTTGATGGTGAGAAAGGTTTGACTTCGCGCTGAAGTTTCGCCTTAGCGTCGCGTGATTCTTGGTCCACGAAGGGGATTCGGGTTATGGGATCCGATATTAAAACCAACGCGTTATTTCGGAACGAAATCTGAGCCTGTTCCTGTCTAGGATAATGTCGACCTAAGATTCCGTCGGTCGAGATTGGGAAGTTATTTCTCGCTACGTGGAATTCGACCGGCATTTTTAGGATTGAGAGCTCGATGGTGCCAATCGTTTTGACAGGGTGATTTGTAATTCCTGTTATAAGCACAGAATTTTTAACCTCGAGAATCAATTCCGGCCGAAGAGCGCATAATTTTATCAGATTCGTATCCGATCCAGGATCAACGAGGAAACTCGATTTTGGGTTCCGGAACTCAGGGGCAACTACTTCAACTACTGGTGAATCTTCTTCCTTTGCTCCTGCTCGAAAGGCTACGGAATTCTCCGAGAAGTGGACTTTCTTGGGACGCTCTTGAGGTTTCGGACTCGCCATCGCGTCGAAGTGGCGAGTCTTCCCAGGCGCTGCCCGGTCCACTGTGGGTTGGTCTGCCCTTGCTGGTTTCGGGGTAGTTGCGGGTTTAGAGGAGGAGGCACCGCGTACGGTGGATAGGGAGCATAGGGGTAGTTTGCTGAAAACTGGAATGGGGGAAGTGAGGGTGGATACATCGAGGGGAACTGTTGTTGCAGCTGTTGTTTCAACTGGTGGATTGTTGGTTGCGGGTAGAATGCATTGGGTGGTAGTGAGACAGGAGTTGGGACCGTGGACATCTACGGTCTTCTTCACTTCCCTAGAATCAGGCCTATCCATCTGCCTGGTGAAGGGGTTCAGAAAGCGCTGCCGCTCCGGGGCCCTATCGCTTGGACCCGAGATGTGGTACGAGGAAGCAGTAGCTCTAACCTTTTCGGTTTGCCTCAACCTTTCCTCTATATATAGGGCATGTTCTAGCGTTTCGCTAAGGTCCCTGGGGTTTTCTAGTGTCCACAAATGTGGACATTTCGTCCGGCAGGCCTTTAATGAAGACATCTAGCGCGCTATCCACAATCCGCTTCATCATTATGGTAGCATTATTATTATTAGCATTCATTATTATGGTACCCTTGATCTCATGGACAGTATCCTCATTGTAGCTGCTGGTGTATTTCTCCTCAATCGCGTGCCTAGCTCCGCTGAGCAGGCCATGCACTCGATCATAATAGTCACTAACAGTCTCTGACTGTTTCATCTTAACGTTTACAATGGCCTCGAAATACCATTGGTATTTTTTTGAAGGGGCAAAACGTTTCTTCAGGTGCGCAGTCACCTCATTAACCGTGTTGAATCGTTTCTCCCTAACACTTTCACGAGCTACTCCTTTTATATTGATATATTGGGGTTAGGTCCTTCCGTGAGGGTGTCGCCGATATTAGACCGGTTGGCTGTGCTAGAATTCGGATCTTGATTGGGCATTCTGGATCCTGACCAGGATCCGGCGTCCTGTATGTGGAACGACAGCCTCCGAATTGCTCTTTCAATTGACCTTCGTTTTGACCCTATCGTCAAGTGTCAAATCGTCTAGAGCTTACTTAATATTAGAGCCTAGTCATATATTCTATCCTTAAAATCCTTAATCCTATTAGCTAAAAGGATTCAGAATTTCATCCGAAGGATCACATAGGGGAGAAAAAAAGAACAAAAGGAAACGATCCAGGAGTTCCAATATCCTATTCAATTCGTGATTCGAATTTGAACATTAAGAATTCTTGATAATAGTATCTACTACGGGGGGATTGTTTCTGCACCTGGGGTGATTCTTTTCTGCGAAAGCCCTTCTCCTTTGGGCAAGGGCCTCCTCTACCTCTAAGTCAAGCTCAAGAACGGGTTCTAAGTTCTGCCCGATGGGTGCAGGTCGTTCAGTTGGCCTCACTGCGCATACCGAAATAGAGGCTCTTTGCTCAAAGTACACAAATTTAACCCCCTCTACCTCGGCGAGCTTTTGACCAAACTGATCAATCTTTTTTTTTTTTGAAGTGCCATCTAATAGGACTAAACTTTTTGTAAATTTGAGCCCGATCGGAGAAATTCATTTTTTGTGGTGGGTACACTTGCGAATAATGCCCCATATTGAGAACATGCTATCACATATTTCTAGGGTTAAAATTTAGGCAAACATTTTGGAATACAAATGCATAAGGATTATAAATTGAGACTCACGGTAAACAACGTGTAGAAGCTTTTCAGGAATAGGTGTGTAGTTCCCTCTCCCGCTTTTTGACATGTTTGATAAATCAGCCTTGCCCAGCAAAGTGCATATCAGCTTTCTTGTTAATTCCGTGGCACTGTGGGCATACAATTTTTTTATCGCTGCTTTTTCTGTGGCCACGATGCAGACATTGGATGCCTTTAACAGCTCCACCTGAAAATAGAAAAGTGAATTATAGTTGGCTTAGTTGCATAGGTGTTTAATACTTAATATCCAAATTAATTAAATTGATACTTAAAATTAAACTTACTTTATAGCCTGGTCTCTCTGATGCAGGATCCTGGTATTCATAGTGAACATTACTCTGAAAAAAATCGAAATTCATCAGCGGTATACGATTTATCATGCATATAATTGTAATTTTCTTTTAGTATTAAAAACATTAAATAAAAGGAAAAATATTACTAAATAATGACGAAAATATAAACATGTAAATAAATATTAGAAAAAGGAAAATTTTTGCGATATCTGCTTTTCTTTCCTGCATCTTCTTCAAATACTTAGCGTATGTCGCCAAGTATTCAATAACAGCAGGTGATGCTACAAAAAAACGTACATGAATGTGAGAAATATTAAAAATATTTATATTTATATTAAAAACATTACCTTCCGGAGGAAAAATCCACTCCTCATCATCTGATGTATCAACCTGTTCCGCTTCCTCTGCGTTACTACCTACAGTTTCTTCATTGTGAACTGCAGATTTATCATGGGTCATTTCCGAAGTAATCTCAAGCATTCTTTCCTCAGAGACTGGCGTTGTTCTTTCATCAGGCGTTGCCAAAGCAAACTGAAAATTTCGTTCTGCCACGGTTTTCAGCTCAACTGTAAAAGCAGAACTTTGTTATCTGCAAGTCCCTTTTCTTTGCAGGATCCAGTTTTGTTTTTTCCATCAAACGCTTTTCCGAATTTGTTCTACGTTTTAAATATTTTGCTGCCTCGGTCAATGGCTCTTCCGGAGCCTCAAGCGATCCGTTTTTAAATGCGATCATCCTTTCCAGGAAATCTCTATTTTCTGTAAGAAAGATATAAAAACATTAAATATCGTTTTAGAATACACATTTCTTTTAGTAGTCATTCTATTTATATAAATTTGTCTTTAATTCTATTTTTAGTATATTCTTTTGCTTTCTAGCAAATAGCCATTACAGAAGGGTTTAAATACAACCAATTCGACGCCTCTGTTTTTTATTACGAGAACAAGAATTTTGCCATTTGTTTTGGAAAACGGCATAAATTTGACTACTCGTGGAATGAAAATTCACTGACTCACTCATATTGACATTCTTCTTCTTCTTCTTCTTTGTTTGTGCCTTCTTGCTTGATTAGCAAATAGCCATTACCAGTCGCTAAAAACACAGAGAACAAATAACCAGTTATATAGTTCTATATGTCCAGAAATATAATAAGATGCATCAAGTTGCCATATAGTCCGGGAGCAATAAGTGCTGCAAGTCCAGCTTCAGTAAAGACTACCGTATAGTTCCAGTAGGAAGTGAATCTAATAAAAGTAAAAATCAGACCAATGGCGAGTAGTGTGCAAAAAAGGAAGCGTGTCTTATCAGTAGATGGCCAATCCCACGACGAGGTCGAAGAGAAGTATCCCATCAAAAGGATGGATAGATCAGGAATGGTCAACCACATAGGAACAACGCATCCAAGCATAGAGATTTAATTCTAATACTACCCGAGTAAAAATTCTTCGACTTGGTTTCGACTTGATTCGTCTTCAGTTCGACCTCAAGACGGCGATGTCTAGCTGCGTCTCAAAACTGAGACGAGACATAACACATCGCCTTACCTTTATGGTCACGAGA
>JBAGKK010050257.1:0-10100 GCA_037177015.1 Euceroptres primus
TCATAAATAATTACCCTTATCATGTCTGACAAAAAGGTAATCTGCAATCACTGCAATTCAGACATTGCAGGGGACTCTCTCCATTGTCCATGTGGTGTGTACTACCACCCTGGATGCATCGGGCCGGCTACCAGTCAAAAGTCAGGGAAAAGGAAATTTTGTGAATATAAACCCCGATCCACTTCTCCTGTATTCAGGAATACTCATATTTCGGTTTGTACTGAGAGTGGTCACGTAACGAAGGCAGACCTAGAAGAACTACTTAATAAACACACCAAAAATACATCGGAACTCCTAGAGAAGGACCGAAAGACAATTTCTGCTGAATTGAGAGACTCAACCGACACACCTTCAGAGAAACTTAACACATATCGCACTCAATTAAGTACAGCTCTAGATCGTATCGACACCCTAGAATTAAAAGTCCAGGAACTTGAAAACTCGCCCAAGGACACTGTTAACTATTCGCTCTTCGTAAACTATTATTAGATGGAGGTTTCTGATAGAATGTCACGTAAGAAAAATTTAATATTGCATGGATGTTTCGATCTTACAAAATCTCCTGAGGTTTCACACCCTGACCCGAAACTAAATGATGTTGTCAGTAACTTCCTGTCTAAAATCTCAAAAGACCACAATCTGTGCAGTATTAAGTGCTCAAGGATCGGTAAATACCCATAAGCCTCCGGACCTCCATGCCTTATCAAAATCATCTTCGAGACCGAACAAGCAGCACAATCCATGCTTCACAAATATTGGAGGTGGAGGAAAGAACAACAGTTGACAGAAGCTCGTGTCACAATGAGTCTCACACCCGATCATACTCCAGCTTAGCGAGCGAGCTACAACGAATTGAAAAAAACTATGGAGCAACGTCGTTCTCGTGGAGAGAAGAACCTGAAATTGGTCATTCACCACGGAGAGCCGAAGATAATTATCAAACATACGGTAGACTTAACTTTGTTAAATGATGTCACAATCTATTATCAAAAAGTTCGGGGCATAAATACTAAATTTAAGTTACTGTTAACGTCTCCTGATATCTCCAATTTTGATTTTTTAATATTTTATGAAACTGGGCTCAAACCTCAAGTAAACACTTCTAAGTTTTTTTATACTAATCCTTTTGATGTTTATAGAGACGACAGGTTAGATAAAGGAGGGGGGGGGGTGTACTTATCGCCGTAAATTTCTAGATTTATCTCAGGCCAGTTAGATTTAAGCTCGATAATAAGTGAAGTGCCTAAAGTAAATATAATTTCAATAAAAGTTATCCTTGAGGGTATTCCATGGATAATAATTGGTACATACATTCCTCCAGATCTAACAAGTCAGGAAGTTGAAATATTTTTTGACGCCATGACTGGCTTACAATAGATTTAGAATAATAAATTATTAATTGTTGGCGACTTTAATATGCCCAATTTGAAAAATTTTGTAACCATAGGTACTTCTGACAGGAAATCAGCCTTGCTTATCGCTTTTCAGGATCTACATCAACTTAATCAATATAATGACATTCACAACATAAATAATGGGTACCTAGATATTGTCCTGTCAACATTTCCATGTGAAGTATCATCTTGTGAGTTACCTATTTTACCTGTGGATAATTACCATCCCCCCTTAGTCTTATGTTCTGAAGCACATTTGCCGCGATCATCTGTAAAGCATATAATGCCAATAAACTCAAATTCTAAACGTTATAAATTTAAAAATAAAGATCTGTCAGGTGTTGCTTCTAGTGTTGCTTTAGTTGACTGGTTGTCTCTTTATTCAAAAGACAATGTAAATAATGCATTAGACAAATTTTCACATGGTATTATATGAAATTCTTGACAAAGAAGTTGGTTTATATCCACAGTCATTGATTAAAAATCAATATCCGCCTTGGTACACAAAACAACTTATCCGAGATCTTCATAATAAACGTAAATACAGATTAAAATACAAAAGTACTCAAAATATTTACTACCTTAATATTTTTAAAGATCTCAGATCAATGATAAAGCTCAAGGCTCGCGTGCTATATGATGATTACCAAACAAATGTTGAAAATAAGATTGTTGACTCACCCAATACATTTTGGTCACACATATATAACCTCAGAAAAGCCTCGAAAGGGGCTTTTCTGCATAACCATAACGTACTGCATAACCAGGGATTATGCAGTACGAAGACAATGAGCTCAATAATCCACAGGAAATTGTTGATGCATTTGCATGTTTATTTAAAGGAGTATATAAATCGAATACATCTTCGTCTTTAGTAGCTGACACAAACCCGCAAAATTATCTTGGTGATATTATTGAAATAACTAAAGAACAATTAATGGCCAATCTTTGCAGACTTCCAAATAAACTCACTGCCGGTATTGACTTAATTCCTAGTTACTTGCTAAAAAATTGTGCTAATTTTTTGATCGATCCTTTGCATTATATTGTAAACTTAGCGATAAAAACTGGCTCATTTCCTGATCAATGGAAAAAGGCGCGCAAATGTCCCGTTTTTAAAAAGGTGATAACTCGAAAATTGCTAACTATAGACCTATAGCTATTCTATCAAATTTCTCAAAGGTATTGGAGATGTACGTATGTGATATGCCTTGGTCATATTTTACTCCAATTCTATCTACCTCTCAGCACGGATTTGTTCCACGTAGATCTACGAACTCAAATTTAATAACCTTAGCTCAAATGACTGAGAGTTTTTAAAAAAATCATTATCAGGTTGATGTTACATATACGGACATGTCCAAGGCCTTTTATTGCATAAACCGTAGTCGTACATTGGATAAAATAAGAGATCTAGGGGTACCAGATAAATTAATAAGACTTTTGAATTCTTACCTTATAAATCGAGAACGCATTGTGCAATATAACGGATTTTCATCGACCCCTTTTACTCCTACTTCAGGAGTGCCTCAAGGCTCTAATCTTGGACCATTGCTTTTTTTAATTTACATTCATGACGTCGAAACAATGATAACCGTATACATCCTTTTCTACGCTGATGATACTAAGTTATTTTTTCCTATTGATAATGTTTAGGTCAGTTTAAAAATTACAAAAAAATCTTAATATCTTTGTAAAATGGTGCACTGAAAATTCTTTAGACATAAATATTTCTAAATGCAAGGTAATATCATTTACTCGTAAAAGTAAAGTTATTGACTTTAATTATGAAATAGATGGGTACACTATTGAGAAAGTAAATTCTATTTTAGATCTTGGTTTGAACTTGGATAATGCTCTGCGATTTAACATAAACATTAACTACATCCTTAGAGAGGCCAAAAAAAAGTTTTTAAAATTCCTAAACTGGAAGGTAAATGGGCAGTATCCACCTCCGGGGTCCGACTATCTTAAACTTTGCGATAAATTTGAGGTATGGACTTTGAAAGACCGCAGAACTGTTCAATCTATTACATTTTTATTAAAACTTTTAAAGGGTTACATTGATTGTCCCTACTTACTTTCTCAAATACCACTTTCAGTTCCTCAATTCGACAGCCGTTTTGCGGCTCCTTTCCATCTCCAGAGCTCAAAGCGAAACACGCCGATTTCTAGAATGTATGATGAAATAAACACTATAAGTGAAAAATGCAAAGTACCTCTAGATATGCTACACATGTCAATAACGAGCTTTCTAACTGCCATCGAGGCCTATGTGAAATAGGCAATATAAAAATTATGATAACCTAACTTGTCACTGCGATTAAGAAACTATGTATATTTGTATGTATCCTGTAGTTGGTCGAAAGACTGTTGGATTATTAAATAAATGAAATGAAATGAAAATTGAGATTTTTTCCAATTCCAAACTACACCTATCAATACATGTAGTATTTCGACAAGTACCTCTGATATTTATTTAACGACGTTATTCCACCAAATTTGAAGGTTATTTTTACATTTAATAAGCATGAAATTCACTGTCAGCATGTACTGATATTTATTTTTCAAAGGATTTTAACAAAATGCAGTCGAGAAAACACTCAATTAGCTCAAGAACAAAATAACGAGCAATATTCTGTATCTTTATATCGATTTTAACACTCTACGGATATATCCAAAAGATAATCTTCTAGAAAATTTCACAAAATACCCATACATAAATATTATTTTATCTTATCGTACAGATTGCATAATAAAATTATGTTTTTTCGCTTAATGAATTGTTTTTTAATATTAAAATGACTTTTCTGCGACCCTCCGTTAAATTCTAATCGTTGAGGTTGTGACTTTGGGGTCAGGAAATATTGCTCTGTTGAAATAAGTATAAAAGATATATACGAAAACCGTACCAAAGTAAACCAAATTTGCAGTGTAATTAAATAATAATATAGAATAATACACTGATGAGGGCCCATATACGAGGCCGAAATATTTGATGATGGAATAACTGCATTCATCATTTACCGACCCAAAAGCCACAAATACAATGATCAGAATTGTTTTTTAATTTAGTGATTTTGAATACAAAAAATATTGACTTTTTGTACTTTTTGTTTTTATCAAAATACTATTTTCTCCATTAAAACAACAAGAATTCGATTAGTTTCACAACATTGAATATAATGCTCATGGAAGCTTAAATCAAATTGGTGTGCCTACTTGCGATTGTTGGATTCATTATTCGGCCAACCCAAATAGAATTCAGTCTTCACCAAAATCTACTTGTTCATGATTTGGTTCCGTTTTTATAAATAGTGTCTGTTTGGGAAAGACAATATAGTCATGACCAGTGGAAGAAGATCTATGACCGAGATGCACAGATTATTTTAATGTTTCTGATAGATGCTCCCTGAACATGATGATTATTTCATATCCGAGTTATAATTACGATATATTCTATTTTGAACAGTGGGCGCAGAATATTCCAGGCAGATATTCTCTGCATTAAAAACTCCTAATCAAGCGGATTTGTGTTTATTTATGCAAAGTTGAGATCACTTCAGTCAGTTTCTGGTACCCTAAGCCTGTCGGTTCCGGCACACCATTTTATCTGCCGTTAGACCTCCTACTTGGTCGCTTGATCGACTCTGATTTCGTATATCAGTTCGATTCGGAGCATCACCTTTCGGCGTCGCACAGCCAGATTTAAGGTTATTTCAAGCGTCCTGTGCACTGTAGCCTTCGCCAGTCGACCATTTTGGCTGCACAAAGCAACCGGTAGGATCCGCAACGGACGAAAAATATTTTTCAAATCGTTTTAGTAATTAAAAAGTTGAGTACAATGATCTATTCTATTTAAGAAACCAACTTGATTCAAGGTTTTAAGAACAACTCAGAGAACATCAGTGGTTTTAATTCTGGAGCTTTAAAACCGCCTTTCTAATTTCTTTTTGTATTAAGACATCTATATTTTTCAGAAGTGCTGAACACTTTTTTATTCTGTTATACTTCGCCATGTTTGATTTCTTTTTAAATGGAAAGTAGTGCAGGTAGATAGTAATTAACTATGCAATAGTTAATCGAATTAATTTACAAATTTATATACTCATTTCATAAACTGTATTTTATATATACTTATAATTTATGTATCATATGTTCCACAATTTATGAGCAAATATATATTTTTTCTGCACCTTGCACTATAAGGACGCAGAAAATGCCTGTTTAAGTTTAATCTTGGCTGTCAACACTTCAGCACTCCTAAATAATTTAGTACCTTAATTTTTGTAAAATATTTCCAGAATATAAAAACGATTTCCAGTACAGGTGGCGGCTAAATCAAATCTTTGACATTAAAAGTTATTTTAATTTCATGTCCAATTACTAATCTCTTCAGCCACAAGTCATGAAACTATATGAAAAGGCCACTATATGAAATTGGAACTACATAAAGTTATAACCGAAGATAATCGACCAAAATTTTATACTTTCAATTAAACTACGAGCAAAATATTCTAAAAAATTGTTAATTTATTTTTGAAACTGCTTATAGTGATAAGAGTCGAAAACATTTTTACGGAAATTGAGAGTCGGTTAAGTGTTTCTCTGTCGAAGGTTACACAAATTACAAAATGAATTTTAAAATATCGGTATTTTGTGAAACATCTGTAAATATATCATCTAAGTCGTGCTAAAGAAATTTATTTTTAAAAAAAGAACTATCGGTAATCGATAGTTGGACATATATGTTTAAACTTATAGATACTGCCTTTATATTAAATAATAAACAAATAAGATATAATAAATTTCTTATTTACCACGAAAACAGAAGTTGGATCGTTACAGTAAATTTTTGTATCAGAATTGGGATTCCACTGACTCGCCGTGAGGTGAAATCCCTTTCTAAAATTACAAAAATCTAAAAACTCACTGAATATTTTAAAAAACAAACAGTGAATAAAATTTAACAAACCTCTTCTAAAACTATTCTGAATTCTAAGTGGTTAGAACTGGTGTAGAAAAACGAATTTTTGAATGCAAAACTTTAATGTTAATCGAAATTTGGTGCAACGAATTTTAAACGAACTTCAGTAAATTTTTAAGGATTTCTATGGAAATTAAAAACATTTGAGGATTTTTTATTTTTGCGAGGGATTCTGATGTCCGCGAGAGAGTTAAAATTTATTGTTATTGTAAACAAATTTCTCTCTCGTGATAATTAATTGGGGTAAATTAAATTCGACAAAATGCAGAAAAAAGTTTACATAACAGTGATGCTACCAAAAGTGGGGAAAGCTCTGATGCTCCTGGAAGTCACAGCAATTTGTATCTAAATCCAACTCCTTCAGGTGCGAATCGACAGAGTGAGACAGGAAACAATTCTATGGGATCCCAAACGGACAATCTTGCCGATTTTGCTACCCCTCTGGTTTATAGAACGAACAACTAAAAATGGATGAATTGACGAACGTGCCAGCAAATATTTGAAAGAATGTGCTTACAACTAAAAGTTGTAAGCACATCTTTTGTAAAGGATGTTTGCAAGAATACGTTCATTCTAAACTTAACATGCAGAATATTATGGATATTTTCTGTCCAAAACACGAATGTTCAGAAGAACTTGAAATTCAGGAAATAAAGAAAGTTTCCAACAAAGAATTATTTGACAAATTTAATAAATTTTTATTTTAAAAAACATCAAAGACAATGAAAAATTTAATTCCATGTGGAAATAGCATTTGCAAATATTTAGAAACCAGAAAGAAATGTTGAGAACAATGTGGCAACTTGTTTCTACTGCAATTACATTTTGCATTCACTGCCAGAACGTAATATTGCATATTCACAATTTTAATAAAAATTTTTTTGAAAATTTAAACGATTTTAATTTAATTTGCATTTTAATTGAAATTACTAATTTCACCTTGAAATTTTTCTTTCATGTTTGGAGAAAAAATAAATTTAAATTTGCCATCTAAGTTTCCTAATTTTAAATTTATATTTTAGTTTAAATTATTATTTTTATGTTGAATCCTTTTTATGGTTAAAAAAATAAATAAATAAATTTAAATTTCTAGAATTATGTTTTTTCAAACATATTTTCTTTCTTTTAAATTCATCAGGAAGGCATTTTCAATACTATGTCAAGTTCAGAGATTACAAGATTGATGGATGAATATCAAAACGTCTCAAATGGTGGCAAAATATTTGTAGATCAATATTATGGTCCGAAAGACATTTAAAATTCTCTACAAATAATTTTTTGTTTAGTAATATATGCAGGTAATGAATTTGAATTCCAAAATGAAAGTTTGAAAAACTTTCTCTTTTGATAATGAACTTCATCTGTGAATCAATAACATAAATAATTGAATGTTCAAATCATTCTATATTTAAATAATGTAGAAAATATTTTTTTTCTATGTAAACTTCAAAACTTATTTTTATTTATAGAATTAATCAAATGTTTCTCCGAATAAATAAATGATTAAATTTATTTTTTTAGGAAAATTTAAACTCATACCCAAATTGTTTGAGCCCTATAATGAAGACTTACGGCTGCGATAAAACAACATTCATCGATTACGACATATTATTTCCTGGCTACACAACTTATTAATTGAATAGAAAGATCCACACTAACATAAGAGTAATAAAAATTGTAATGTCTATAACAAACTATGTAAACACAAAAAGTAGATATATGAATATATAGTTATAATAATCCAGTTAAATATTAAATATATATATATATTTTTTTTTTTTTAAACACGTTTCATTAAACATTAACGACGTGCATTGTCGCTGTTCTTTAAAACAAATCCTTTCAATTTTTCGTATATTACCTTTAATATCTTTCGAAAAGTTCTTTATATATTCCAAATGTCTTTGTATATCCCGAGCGCTTTCGGACTTAATGCAGTCCATCTTCAGGGGTTTAAAGATGTTGATAATTTCATATGTGGTAATTTCAATCTGTATCACATTGGTAGAGTTTTTGATTTAAACATTATTTTTTTAAAGAAAATAAACGTTTTTATTTTATAACGTGATAATCATCAGCGTTTTCACGTGGTTATCACGTTGTATGGAATTTACAAGTGTTGAGAATACTAGTTTATCTAAGTTCATTAAAAAGGTTCATTAAAAAGGTTTTAAGTACAATGAAGAGTATTTGGGCTATTTATGAAATTAATTTTATTAAGATTGGGATTTTCTAATTTAATATATAATGCTTCTAGTATATTTAATCGCTGTTTGCTACGTTCCTTATCTATAATGGTAGTATTTTCTACTAATATTTTTCTAATTTTATTTTTATTAAGAGAATGTTTGTTGATTAAGTGCTGAGTTATGGCACTTGTATCAGAGAGATGCATTGTAAGCCTCCTAGATAAAGAAGTAGTAGTTAGACCAATATATGTATTTTTAGAGACACATTCTCTGAAAGGGCAAGTAAACCTGTATACAGCATTGGTTTTTTCAATATTTCTCATAGAAGGATTAGGGCTATTAGTTATGATCAAATTAGATGTTTTAAATTTGTGATAGTAGATAATCAAATGAAGCTTATCAGTTGGTTTTACCGGAAATACATTTTTGTTGATGACATGTTTAATTGTTTGTTCATCAATCTTATAATTTTGATGGAATTGTGTTTTATAAAAGAGTTTAATTGTTTTGGTAGATTTGTTCTTTTGTATTTGATTGTTATTATTTATGAATTTTGAAATTTCTATGTCTATGAATTTATTAGTGTATTCATTGTTAATTAGATTTTGTTTAATATTTTTTATTTCATTATAGAATATTTCAGTGGATGAGGAGATTAATTGTGCACGGGACAGGAGGTTTTTAATTATATTGAGTTTGTATCTGATGGGACATTCACTACGAAAATTCAGTGTAGCTGGATTGGTGTTTGTAGGTTTATTGTAAACAGAAGTAGTAAATTTATTGTTGTTAATATCAATGAGAACATCTAAAAATGGTATTTTATTATTTTTGTTTGTTTCATATGTAAAATTAAAATTAAGAACTGAATTATTGATAAATTCATGTTGTAGTGTTTGAATGTCATTATTGTTGTTTGTGATTATCAATATGTCATCGACATATCGAAGATATATAGGGGGTTTTTCAATTTTTTCAAATATTTTATTTTCAATATGGGACATATAAAATTCACTAAGAGTAGGACCTAGGGGGGATCCCATAGCAACACCATCTATTTGGGTGTAAAGATTACCTTTGGGATCAGTAAACGGGACTTCTGTGGTGCAGGTAAGTAATAAGTTTTTTAAAATGGATGGCTTTATTTTAAGAGGAGGTAGTGTTGCATTATGGTAAATGTTATTTATAATAATGTCTATAGTTTCTATAACAGGAACGTTGGTAAATAAACTTTCAACGTCCAGTGAGGCTATTGTATTATTGTTAAGAGTATGTTTTTTTATTGCATTTAATAATTCTTGTGTTGATTTGATGCTATATTTACTAGGGAGGTATGGCGTAATGAGTTTATTGATAAATTTAGTGAGATGATAGACTGGGGTGTTTATTTGAGAAATTATTGGTCTTAGGGGGAATCCAGTTTTATGAGTTTTAACGTTACCATAAATATATCCAGGTTTATATTCACCTGTTATTAACGGAAGTTTGATATTTTGGATTACTGAATTATTAATTCGTATAAGATTATTA
>JBAGKK010050267.1:0-10097 GCA_037177015.1 Euceroptres primus
TCACAACAAAAATTAGGTGCATCAAATTAATTTGGGGTGTACCAGTGCACGTAAATACCTTTTGCACATTTTTCAGTCCATAAAAATATGTCTAATTGCTCACCTATGATTAGAGGCAGTTTTCTTGGAACTCTATCAACTAGAAGAATATCTTATTGCAGATAAAATGTTGCTTTTAATCAAAACTGCAATTTTTATTATACATTTTTTTCCATGAAGTTAATAATTTTTCAGAAAATCTAATTTGAAGGAATGTGCGTTTCGTCGATCCGGCATATGATTGTCAAAAACTTCGTCGAGGTTTTTCGGGAAATGTGTCAATTTTAGAAAGATATTTTACTAGAAGAAAATGATTTTCATGAATCTGTACTACAACTTTTATTTAGAAATTTTTTCCAAAAGTTAATATTTTTACAGAAAATCTATTTTGACTATCTTTTAAAAAATAATTCTTTGTTTAATTTTCATCAAATCGGTACGCGTTAACTAAAACGTACCAGTTCAGGTCTGGCTAGAGTGCAATTTTTAAGCATCACAAAATGAAAAAATTTTTTAAAAATATGATGCTGTCTAATTAACATTACCACAATACTAGATTTGCGGAAAATGTACTATGTAGGGAGATGTATATTTTCGACTCCTATTAAAAAAAATTTCGACAAGGTTTTTCTGAAAATCTAACAACTTTAGGAGAATAGTTCATTGAAGAAAAAACTTAGCTTCGCTTTAACTCTGTAACTTTTGTGTAAAACCTTTTTCGCAAAAGTTAATAGGTTTACAGAAAATCTAATTTGACTGAATATGTAGATTTTAGGTCCAATTGTCCACCTATGATTCCAGGAAGTTTTTCTGAAAATCTATCAACTTTAGAAGAATAGTTCATTGAAAAAAAGTTTGCTGTGCTTCAAATCTATAACTTTTGTTTAAATACTTTTTCAAAAAAACTTAATAGTTTTGCAGGAAATCTAATTTGAATGAATATGTAGGTTATATGTCCAATTGCCCAACCATGATTCGAGGAAGTTTTATGAAAATCTATCAACTTTAGGAGAATAATTCATGCAAGAAAAATATTTTCTATGTTAGGTCAATAACTTTTGTTTCAAACTTTTTTTCCAAAGGTTAATAGTTTCGCAGAGGATTTAGTTTGAAAGAATATGAAGGTCCATAAGAATAGGTCCAATTGCTTGTCCACATATGATTAGGGTCAGTTTTTTTGGAACTATATCAACTTTAGAAGAATAGTTTATTAGAGATAAAATGTTGCTTTTAATCAACAATGCAATTTTTATTTCACATTTTTTAAATAAAGTTAATAGTTTTTCGGAAAATCTTATTTCAAGGAATGTGCATTTTGTCGATCCGATTGTCAAAAACTTCGACGAAGTTTTTCAGGAAATGTGTC
Organism: Euceroptres primus; assembly: GCA_037177015.1. Classification (NCBI taxonomy): domain Eukaryota; kingdom Metazoa; phylum Arthropoda; class Insecta; order Hymenoptera; family Figitidae; genus Euceroptres; species Euceroptres primus. The sequence goes on from JBAGKK010050267.1 coordinate 1,406, forward strand.
AACTTTAGGAAAATATTTTATTAGAGGAAAAAGATTGTCATGAATCTGTACTAAAACTTTTATTCATAAATTTTCTAAAAGGTAATATTTTTACAGAAAACCTATTTTAGCTATTTTCATAAAAATAATTTTTTTCTTGTAATTTTCATAAAATCGGTACGCGTGAACTAAAACGTACCAGCATTGCAAAACCCACCCTTTGAGATGGTTGAAACTGCAGAAACAACCTAATGCTACTGATCTGAAAAATCCAGCATCCAGCAGAATGAGTTGGTATTTTCAATGGCAGCAATTTGTAATTTTCCTTAATACCACCCAATGTAGAAAAGTCTATTAAATCCACATTGGAAATCGCTTACCACATCTAATCAAACCTTTCCTACATGCTGTTTCCTGGATATTAATTTATTACAGCAGATAAGGTTTGCCAAGACGCTTCATGCTAGTCACTATCGTTTGTTACACAGAGATAGGTATCAATTACGCGAATGCTTGCGATTGATTGTGCATTGGCACTAGAATGAAACAAAAGCAGCTAGTGGATGCCAGATCATAAGATCGATGATTGTAACAAACGCTCTCATGCTCTTGAACTCAAATTGGAATGTGCGAGAAACCAATCAGATCATGAGCCACCTTACAAAAATCAAATTCCCTTTAAAGATTTTTAGTCAATAATTAAATGCTAATAATTTTTAAAAGGCCTCAAAAATATACTGAACAGCCCCAATGAAATCTAACAATTAAAATCTATTTTAAGATAATCCTTTTCTTTTTGTATTTTCCATCTACAATTTGCCATAGGGAATCTGAGAAGTGTTGCTCCTCTATCATTAAGCTTATAAGAAGCACTTTTTGTGTTCTGCTATCTCAGCAGCTGATGGCAATTAATAATATTTTCTAGATTGATCGATGATCTTGTATTGACACCGCAGAAGGGGCGGCAAACAGGAAAAGAAAGACGGATGTTGGAAGTTGGTAAGATCAATGATTCTTATAAACGTTCCCATGCTGTCTAAATAGAATCCGAACGGGTGAAAAGCTCGCCTCTTGCGTGCGTGGCGAGATGTGATGAAACCACCTCAGGTATTAATCTCGAGTGGATTAAACGTGAATCCTCGTCCAGACACTGTAAACTGTTAACTTTGATATCTCCTTTTCTGCGAACCTCACTCTTCCCCCCTTCTACACTGATCTCTCCTTTTGCTTTCTTTTCGTGTCTTCTCACTCTCTGCTTTGTTTCAACGTCTTGAAACTTCCCTTTCTACACTTCAGGATTGAATCTAATGGAGAGAAGCCTCCGGGGATCAGACAAAATGCGTTTGCATACATTAATACGTTACTAATGTTGTTATGATTATTGTCGCTCTCCCTACAGCTTGGGTGGATAAAAGAGTGATCACCAGTCTTATACTATAATTATATGCGATGAACGCTGATGATTATGATCCTTCTTGACGTTACTTTAAACTGTAGGAAGATGTTACGTTTTTTATTTTCAGTCTTAGAATTATACTTTGATGTGGAGCACTCTATTGATGAATAGCACTGTAGGAAGATTTTACGTTTTCTCTTTTCGCTCTTAGAATTATACTTTGATGTGCAGCACTCTTTTGGTGAATAGCACTCTAGGAAGATGTTACGTTTTCACTTTTCACTCTTAGAATTATACTTTGATATGTAGCACTCTATTGATGAATAGCACTCGAGAAAGATGTTACGTTTCCACTTTTCACTCTTAGAATTATACTTTGATGTGGAGCTCTCTGTTGGTGAATAGCACTCTAGGAAGATGTTACTTTTTCACTTTTCACTCTTAGAATTATACTTTGATGTGCAGCACTCTAATGATGAATAGCACTCTAGGAAGATGTTACGTTTTCACTTTTCGCTCTTAGAATTATACTTTGATGTGGAGCACTCTATTGATGAATAGCACTCTAGGAAGATGTTATGTTTTCACTTTTCACTCTTAAAACTATACTTTGATGTGATTTAGTTGCAATTTTGTTAGGTCAAATTACGATTTGGCTTCGTCCATATTTTAGGGAACGTTGAATTCAGCATATTACGATTTGGTAATGTCCAATTACGATATGGTTTGTCAGCAATTATAATTTGAAATCATTTTCAACATTTATCAGTAAAATCTGAAGTTCAACTGTCTGAAAACATCTGGAGCGAAATTCTTGCTAAATCTCTTGAACGTACGAAGAAGCTCTTGAAGCATATTGACGGAATGTAGTCAGTCATTTTTTTTTGTGACTGCAGAACCACTCCTCGTCAACGTCCAGTGTTGTGAAATAACATATGTAATGTATTCCTGGTGTACAATATAGTCAGTCTTAATCTAAATAATTCCGAGTACGAGGAACGTGTAACGAGCTGGAATGGATATACAATGTATCGTCAGCTGTGCAAGGCGAATAATCAGTTTACATTGATGAATAATAATATGCAAGCAAGCAGCATCAATTCTACGAATTGGAGGGTCTCTACTTTTTCCTAGAAGTAAATCGCATTTGATATTCCTTTAACTGTAAAAATTGATATTTTCAAATCCATTTCAAAAACATCTAGTATTTTGAATATGGTGCGATTTGGTGGCCAGTAAAACTGTTGTGTGTTCAAGTCACTTAACTACAGTGATAAACAAGATGTATTCAAATCAGTGAATGTCTTGACACGAAGGTCAGGCACGGTTAGTTCTGTTGTTGATGCGACCACACCTCCAACCCAAATACATATTATCCTAGCCTCATTATGCGGATAATCTCATTCATCGACATGGCCTAATGTTACTGCTTTTGACACTGTAGCAATTTTTATCGCCGCTATAAATTAAACTTGTCACTAATAATAATAAATGAGTTGAAATAACACTGGGAGATTATTTGGAATTATTTCTCGACTTTCAGCTACTGCCTTCTCACTCTCGGTTTTCCCTTTCACTTTTAAGGATAGGTCCAAGAAAGCTACACAGATAGGACTGAAATACGAGAATGGATGCACAAGCAGAAATAGAAGATCATCTACAGAAATAAAAGCCCAAAAACGAAGTTAGTGATTCAATAAAATACTGACAATGATGCAACAATTTACCTCAATGGTGTCCTTCAATCAGGAAATTATAAAACAGTTTTAATATCCCCGATCCAATATCTTGATCCTGTTGTCCCTGATCGTTTAATTTTAAGACCGATGTACTCAATTTGTCGTCGTTTACGATTTGCGCTTGACCGTTTTATGCGAATATCACTGTTTCGTGACCTGTTACTATCACCATTAGTTCTCAAGAAGTTAGAACAGCACTGAACATAAGTAGGAACATGGTTAAACGTGCGTGCACACTTATTACACTTAAGTATCCCACAATCACGCGGTATAAGGCAATTAAATCCATGGAATGTGCACACACCATATGGCCTATCAATGGTGATGTACTTCTTGGATTGCCGACCATTATTATTGCTATGAACAAGAAGTAGCCAGTAGGCGTAATGCTACTGGCCTGGGTTGCACCGCATTTACTGAGAAACTTCCAGGGAACTTGCAAAAAGGAAACCACTCCCTTTCAGCTATTGATGTGTTTATCAAATTTCTCTATTGCAGAGATAGTGTAACTTGATTCAGAGAAGTATTCATTACGATTTAGTTTCTAAAAATTATGCAGGATTCACATCCATGAATGTTTCCAGTACATTATCCGCAAAAGAACTAATTTTTTGAAAAAAAGTTTAGTACAAAAGTTGTTCTGATTGATAGAAAACTTTTTTGGCTTATAAAATATTCTCCTAAAGTTTATAGATTTCCGAAAAACCTTGTCATATTCATTGGGCCGAAGTGCAAACTGTATATTCCTTTAAATTAGATTTTATGTAAATCTATCAATTTCTGGGAAAAAAGTGTTTGACAAAAGTTGAACTGCTGAATTATTCTCCTAGTGTTGATACATTTTCAGATAAATGTAAACGATGTTTTTGATAATGAGGAGTTGGATTGGTAAAATGCATATATATCTTCAAATTAGATGTTCTGCAAATATATTAACTTTTGGTAAAAATGTTTCAAACAAAAATTGTAGTATTAATGTATAGAAAACTTTTTTCTCTGACGAAATATTCTCGCAAAATTGATAGATTTCCACAAAAAACTCATCGAAGTTTTTGGTAATAAGAAGCCGGATCTCTACAAATTAAGTTTGCTACGAAATTATTTATGGCAAAAAGTTTAAAATAAAAATTGTAGTATAGTTAGATCAAATTAGATATTGTAATGTAATGTTCAATAAATAATGTAGTATTCAGTAGATAATGTAATGTTCAATAAAGGAAAAAAATATAATTGCTTCGGGTCATGTTACAATTTGGTTCCATCAAATTATACGGAATTCATATCCACGATTGTTTCCAGGATATTATTCGCAAAGAAACTAATTTTTCGGAAAAAGTTTAGTATAAAAGTTGTAGTTCTGACTGATAGCAAACTTTTTTGGCTTATGAAATATTCTCCTAAAGCTTATAGATTTCCGGAAAAACCTGGCAGAATTTTTTGGGCCGAAGTGCAAAATGCATATTTCTTTTAATTAGATTTTCTGTGAATTTATCAACTTCTGAAAAAAAAGTTTTAAACAAAAGTTGTACTGTTGATTTATATGTGACGTTCGGCAAGGAAAGGGACCTTAGGGTTAACAGGCAAATTTTTCAGTAGAAGCGACTGAAGAGATGGTCTGGTCATCCGCAAGCGTCGAAACAGGCGATTCACGCCTCACTTTGCAGCTTAATAACAATTCCAATTTTGCAGATAGAAATTTAATTCCTTTTTAATATAAAAGAGCGATTCAAAAATGATCGATAGCATCAAAGAAATGAAAATCGATTTTTTAACCCTAAGGTCCCTTTCCTCGCGGGACGTCACATATCTCTACTAATTAAAATCATTTATGGCAAAATTTTTAAAAATAAAAATTGTAGTATAGTTAAGTCAAATTAGATATTTAATGTAATGTTCAATAAAGGAAAAAAATATAATTTCTTCAGGTCATATTACAATTTGGTTCCTTCAAATTATACGTGATTCACATCCATGAATGTTTCCAGTACATTATCCGCAAAAGAACTAATTTTTGAAAATAAGTGTGGTACAAAAGTTGTAGTTCTGATTGATAGCAAACTTTTTTGGCTAACAAAATACACTCCTAAAGTTGATGCAATTCCTGCAAAACCTCATCGAAGTTTTTGACAATCAGAAGCCAGATTGACAAAATGCACATTTCTTCAAATTAGATTTTCTAAGAAACTGATAACTTTTGGGAAGACAGTCTCGAACAAAAGTTGTAGTACAGATTCAGGAAAATCTTTTTCCCATAATGAAATATATTCCTAAAGTTGATAGATTTTCAGAAAAACTTCATTGAATTTTTTGGTAAACAAGAGCCGAATTTTCAACAAACGCATATTTCTCCAAATTAAGTTTTTTATACGAAACTATTTATGGAAAAAAAGTTTAAAATTAAAGTTGTAGTATAGTTAGACCAAATTAGGTGTTGAATGTAATGTTCAATAAGGTAAAAAAATATAATCCCTTCAGGTCATATTACAATTTGGTACCATGATAACTTTTGATATCCATGATATCAATTTGATTATACCAAATAACAATTCTGTTAGATAACATTTGAGACTACGATTTGGTTCCAACAGAATAGAAATTGCTTCATCGAAGAGCATCAAAGTCACCACAGACAAAGAAAAACTTGTCACAAAACTGCTGTGTCATTGCATCTGAGTGTGGGCTTAATGTCTGTTACAAAAACCTCCTTCAATTTTGGAGACTACAACTACAGTGTTACACCATAAAATGTAATTTCCCATGAGAAAAAGTTGGCTCTATCTAAATAATCATTTGCTGATCCCAATCATAGCATCACTACGATGCATCTTTCAAGAATCCACGATTGGAATCACTCGAAGCATTAAAACAAACTTGTTTATATGCAAACATTCATGCTTTAATATAAAATCTGTTTCCGATTCTAATCACGATATCCAGGAGTTTAATTATTTACTGGAAATAGTATAGATTAGAACCCAGTGTGAAACACGTACACGACATTAAATGCAAAGCACGTTTCCATTGATTAACTTATTTTCAGATGACACGAGATAGGTTCAGGTGAGTCGATGGCAATAGAGATACAAGAGAAGGCAATTAATTAAGATAATTAGATTCGAATTCACGTTACGTTTATTCAGTGCAAGTGCACAAGGGTATCATTGGGAATGCGTGATGGTTACGTTTTATTCATTGACAGAGTCAACGACGTCTGCGTTGAGCCAAATGAATACACAAGCAATCTACCTCGCCCACGTGGATTCTACAGTGCTATTATGGAATTACCATATATGTGTCCATCGTTATTTTATTCGCAACGCGATTCGCTGTCCCGATCCACGCGTAATCCTTATAAATAGTCATAAAATCAACGAGCTGAGTAAACGCGCTGTGATTAAAATAAAGGCGTCTCTGCAATTTGATATCCCTTTATTGAATCTACTTCTCTAACTTTTTTTCCGACTAGTCTTGGACAGGTTCCATTTCTTCATCAAATCGTCGTGATTTAAGGTCTGTACCTCATAGAATGTAAATTTAAACTTGTATCGAAACAAACATCTCATCCTAAAGAAAATATTCGTTCTGTTGTACTTTTTACACTCTCGCCTGATTCTCATCCAACAGAGAGCCAATCAATATGTATAATCTAAAACATATTTATTCCATCTCTTTAAATTTCACGACCCATTAGTTTAATATGTGTAACAGCTCTTGATTGTGATTTGGAATCGTTGATACTTGCTGGTACAAAAGGTGTCAAAAGGTGGAAGAATTGAGTTCCCCTTTATTTACTGGATTCTCACTCAGGACTTAGCAATAAAATAAATCCAGTAAATATTTCTAACTCTTTAAATGTAACGACCCATTGGTTTGATATGTTTAACAGTTCTTCATTATAATATGGAATTCTTGGTGAAAACTGGTAGTCAAGGTATCAAACGTTGGAAAAGATGAGAATCCCCCCTTTCTTCGATACTTTACAAAGTTTCTTAGATTAAAAATATGTGGCCTATTTTATTGAAGCAGTTTAAAAATTAAGAAATTTGTTTTAAAGCCCTATGATAATTGAAACTTTTGAGAAATAGTATACCATGAATGTACATTAAGGTGGTGCAAAAATACATTGGAAAATGCTTTTTTCGAACTTCAAGCATATCGCCCCCAAATTGATTCGAATCCACAAAAAAATAAATTCATTTTTTTGAAAAAATGTTATTTAGAGGTTCCGCAAGCCCCATGAAGTTTAACACGTATTTCCCATAAGAAAAAAATACGTTTTTGTAAATTTTATTCAGAATCGTCAATATTAGGTGAATCGAGTTGAAACTCAACATTTCTCTTCACAATTAGCTACAGAATGCAAATGAATAATTACTTTTTAAACATTACCCCCATAAGTCTATTTTATAGGGTTCCAAAAAAACCCCATGAGTGAAAAATTGCGTTTTGCGAGTTTTTGGCGCTAGTTATGATTTTTTGTGTTCTTTTAAATAAAAATTGTTTCTAATACATAAAATACTACTTTCGAATGATAATTAGATGTTTGCATAAATTGCTTAAACATTTTATTATTGTTTTTAGCAATTTTCTCTTAGAATAGTGTTAGAAGTCGCGGTTATTTCCGAATTTTTCAACATTTTTTCAACTTTTCAGTTAGAACGAGGCAATAGTCAATTAAAGTTAACAGAAATAATTGCTTAAACAATTTATTATTATTTTTAACAATATTCTCCTAGAACAATGCTAAAAAGTTGCGGTTTTTTCTAAAATTTTCCACCTTTTGTCTACTTTTCAATTAGAGTGAGGTAATAATTATTTCAAGTTTAAAAGCATAATTGTTTAAACAATTTTTTATTATTTTTAATAATATTCTCATTGAAGAATGCAAAAAAGTTACGGCTTTTTTCTGAAATATTCAACTTTTCGTCTAATTTTCACTTAGTGTGGTAATAATTATTGCCAGTCAACAAACATAATTATTTAAACAATTTATAACAATATTCTCTTAGAATAATGCTAGAAAGTTGCGTTTTTTTCTAAAATTTTCCACTTTTTATCGACTTTTCAATTAGAAAGAGGCAATAATTAATTCAAGTTAACAAATATAATTGTTAATCATCATTTTTAATAATGCTCTGTTTGAATAATGCTACAGTGTTGCGGTTTTTTCTAAAATTTTCCACCTTTTGTCCACTTTTCAAATAGAGTGAGATAATAATTATTTCCAGTTAACAAACATAATTATTTAAACAATTTATTATGATTTTAAATAATATTCTATTGCATAATGCAAAAGAGTTGCGGTTTTTTCCTATTCATAACAATATTCTCTTAGAATAATGCTAGAAAGTTGCGGTTTTTTCTAAAATTTTCCACGCTTAGTCCACTTTTCAATTAGAGAGAGGTAATAATTATTTTAAGTTCACAAAAATAATTGTTTAAACAATTTATTATAATTTTTAATAATATTATTTTTTAATAATTAATTATGTGATTGTAACAACGTTGTAATCAATGAATTATGTGATGGAGGCCTTTTTGATCTCTCTCTCTCTCTCTCTCTCTCTCTATATATATA
>JBAGKK010050277.1:0-10097 GCA_037177015.1 Euceroptres primus
TCTTAGATAGCTGTCCCATAGTTCAGTATCCAGATATTAACTTCCCCTCCTTTTCACTATCTATTTTTCTCAGTGTTCTTACCCACGTTCACGCAGCTAAAATCTGTTCACACCCTGTAAAATTGTACACTTTTAGATTAATAAACGCTGTTTAAAAAAATATATGGTAACCAGCTTTGTTACATTAGCTCCGATGTCGCAGGTTCGAATCCCAATGCGGAAAATATCATTGATATTTGACTGTTTTACAAAGATAAAAATTATAAATAAAAATTGTAAAACAATTCTCTAGATTTGATCCAACTTAACGTACTGTGTATTTTATTTCTTTATAGTTCATGATGAAAATAATTTTTAACACCATCTTTGTAAACTTTTTATTTTTTTACATAATTATAATTGAAGGCTGAGTTATAAGTTACTTTTTGCTTCTTAACTCTTGACTTTCATGAGCAGTTGAGCATAATAATATATCAAACAACCAAGCCTAAATTATTTCATTTATTAAAATATCTGAATCAAAATGCATCAACTTCTCAGCTCCATACAGCGCCAGCGTCCAAAAAGATCTCCAACCGGTTTTGACTTTTGAGACGTGGAACATTATTTTAGAGGAGGGATAATGTGGCATCTAGTCAAAGAATACATCAAAGCGATTGTTCGTTTGTTCGACTTAACAGTCGCTTAGGAATTTAGTTCATCTGATTTTCCTTTTTCCCTGAAAAAAAAGAGAAAGTTTTGGGTATTTTGGGAATTGGCGAGACAGAGTTGTCAGACAGTAAACGAGCTTCTTAGGAAAAAACTTTCGAATTTGACACTTTGGGTGGGATTCTAAAGAAGCAGTTTCTGAAATGTCTTTATTACGTTTTATGGAATAGCTCCATTTAACACGAACAGCTCAATTATACTATTGTACTATTATACTATTATACTAATATGTCTATACAAAAAGTAGAACATCAATAGAAAAAGTAAAAAATTAAACTTTAAATCCTATTAGATTTTAGAATTGATTTAAGAATTGTAGAATTCAATTCAAAGATGCAAAATTGAATCCACAAAAAACTCATTCGGTATTTTTATAACCATAAGTTCTCGACACCTTCTTCGGGGCTTTTAAAGTCGCAAAAACTCGAAAGATAATCTTGACCGCAAGACTGAAGGATGCGTTGAGTAAATCGTTGTAAATTATCGAAATCTCATTTTAGCAGACTTTAGCACTCAGCGTATCGTTACTTACGATGATTGCTGTAGGGACAAACTTTGTCGTCTTGGCTAACGGAAAAAGGAAACTGGCAAACGCGGTGATATCGACGGATCGGCTTCCATAAACTTTTAAATCCGCGTAATGCCCATCTTCCTTGCCAGGGGATCCTTTCGATGTAGTTTTAAAAGATGAACTTTGGAAATATGTTCAACTCCATAATTCAATAATTTCCTACACTCGCCAAACAATTTACAAGAGTAGTGCTGAACTTTATTTTACAGATTTTACAGGTTTACAAAGTAATTTCAGCATTTTATTTATTAAACTTCACTAAATATAATCTTTTTAATTAATCAGGATTGTGAATTGATGAAAAACTTAAAAGCTTTAACAAAAGTGAATTGCGGCACTTCTTGTCAAATGATCTATATTAAGAATATTAAAATATATTATATGAAGCAAATGAGGGTAATCTGGGACATAAACTGGGTATTCCATGAATATTCGATGATCTCTGTGTTAATTCTATAAAATTAATAGTTAATTCCTAATAACTATAAAACGGTTCAAATTTATGTTACTTTATGGAATTAGGCACCCACCAGATAATTAAATGATCCATAATAAATTAACAGAACGAGATATTACATTTAAATCCGAGGTTGCAGACTTATTTATGAAAGAATGACCCCGTTCCATTTTCAGTCATTTACCTGAGGAAACGTGTGACAGTTAAATAGAGCCTTTCGTAATGGCGCTTAATATCGATTCATTATTTAAACTGGCAGAAATGACAAGTGCTTTTGCAGAGTCAATAAATTATGGCAACAGGAATGTCGCCACGTGGGCGTGTGCAGTTGCAGTGAACGGACCGATGGAAACGATCACTTTATTAGCCACGGATAATCGCTGTACAACGACCGGCTAATCAGGTTATTATTACGCGTGGGATTCTAATTTGTTTTGAATGAGAGCCTTGATAAACGCGCATACCCATTAGCTTCACATATGTGAATGGGTTTTTGTATTCATGTATTAACGCATGTGTATATGAACGCGTGAACGATTTCATCAGTCTGTCGCTTTGGTTACGGATTACAAAACAAAACCAAATTTTGTTTTTCTTCGCTGCAGAACAAAATTGTGTTTCGTGAAAAGAAAGGCGACTAATGGCACTTACGTGACACCTTTCCTTTCACACGTATTCTTTAGAGTTTTAAGAGAGAACAAATCGAGTTCTTCCACTGCAACGAAGCCGTTGGCCTTTAACTCATTTTCAAGGTTGAATTTTGATTCTTTGCCTGCAATAGGATCCTTATTATATTTCTGTATGCAAAAACACCAAATTTGCATAGCATATGTACAAAGAAATCAGTGAATCTTTTAAAACTGTAAAATTCATAAACAACCAAGAAACTTGAGTCTATAAAAAAATGTATATTTCCCGAAGTTAGAGTTCTTGATAATAATAAATTGCTAGCAACCTTTGTTGTGCATTCAAAGCACAACCTACGCATTTCTTGAAAGTATATATTTTTTATCCTCATTACTGCGTCATATTCTTATTGCTCATTCCTCCATGCTATAAAAAGCTTGAACAATAAAAAGCCACTATGATTTATATAAACCAACATGTCCGCTTTGTGGTATTGTCCTTGCTCCATATATTTCAATTATTATAAGTGACAATTTTATGCACGAATCATAAAAAAGCGAAGGCAATCAAACGCTCGTTAACGTGATTTATATATACATACAGAGAAAGTATATTTGCATATGCAGTGCGAGAAATACTTTTTTCGCGATCTGCGTTCCCCTCTCGGTTACTTTGTGTACGTTTGCATTATCGGCTGGGGTCCCTCGCTCACCACTGTATTCTGTATTCTGCATTAGTACAACCAACCCTGCGATGTCGTTTGAGCCTATGAGTAATGCTGGCTGGTATGGCGCACAGGTTTTACCATATGTCGAGGTGGGAATAAATTAACGAAGCTGGAAATGTCAACTGAGTAATCGCCGGATTCTAGTTCCTCACGCCACGTGAAAAATTAATTAGGGTTCAGGATACCTGGCTACTGTGAAGAGACACAGGGGGCAAGTTTTGGTGACAATAACTCAGGGACTTTATGTGTTTTATTTTTTATATATTCTAAGCATATGTCTTCTTCCTTCAGTTAGTGTTCGACGAGTAAAACATATCTGTTCATATTATTCTTTTATTCATTGCCTTAACATCCGTTTAAATATAAATAGGATTTGTATTTTACTTTTAAATTTCAATCATATAATACGTTGCTGGTAATGAAATATGTGTGAAAATGAGATTTCTCATTTGTGGAATAATCATTTGACAGCATGTCTTATTTCTTATAAATATATAATCACACCAAAAACATTACGTGTGAAAAAAACTCCGTCATGTACATGAGTTTAAGCAGCTTAATGCACTCGTTAATGCAGCTTAAATTCATTAAAGGCAGTTAAATATGTGAAATAAAAAAATAAAGCCAAGTACTACAATGATATATGTAATAGAAAATTATTTTTATCTCAGTATTTTATAATACATATAAACATATTATAGCGTAAAAAATTGATTAATGTATTAATTATTGAAGTTATTTAATATATGAAATTTTCATTTTATATAAAATTAAATTCGTGTATTAAAGAAAGAAAAAAAATTTTAATCACATTTGGCGGGCTTATCGTTGTAATATTACGTCCGCCAAATGTGTTTAAAAAAATTTTTTCTTTCTCTAATATACGAATTTAATTTGATATAAAATGAACATTTCATATACATATTAAATTGCTTTAACACAGTAAATCGTGGGATATTTGGAGGGATATTATTTTAATCTGCAGCAATATTATTTTGATCTAAAGTGGATCATTATTCTATTGTCACAATCTTTTGTTTTTCGAGTTCACATTTTGCTGCAGATTAAAATGATACCTTGGGATTTTCTGTGAATTAATAATTAATACAATGATTAGTTTTTTTATGTTATAACATGTTTGTATGTAATTAGGGTGGCCCAAAATGACAGACTTTCGATTTTTTTATTATTTCCACCCGGAAACATGTTCTTCATACTGAATAACTAATTGCCATTTTTTATAATTCTTAAATAATATTTAGAGGTGACGCCAAGGTTATTAATTTCTTATGGACTTTAGCAATGAAAAACATATATTTTTCTTCATGTTTAAATCTAACATATAAATTATTTAAAGAATCTAATGAAATTTTGGAAACGTCTTATCCAGTAATGAAGAAAATGCCTTATAAAATAAATTTATCAAAAAAATAATTATTAGAATTATTTTTTAAGCCTCAAACATGGCTGTTTTTCCTTAAAACCATGATTTTCATCAGCCTCTTTCAGAACCTAAATATTGTTTGTTATTGATGAAAATTACAACAGATGTTTCTCTTAGATTCAAGATGTAACCTCTTGAAAATCGTATAATTTAAATTGTAATATCAATAAGATTATTGCCAAAAACAAGAAATGATTTGTCGGTAAGCGACTCAGGTAGTTCATAAATTACTTATTGGGGCGTATTACCTCTGCTAATCCATTTGGGCTCTACTATACATATACATTTCTCTCGAAATTCGAAATTATTATAAATAGAATGTTTAAATAAACTGATTTAGTTTTCAATTACTATTATTTAAACATTTAACATTATCAACTGATAAAATTTGTTTAAATAATAAAGATAATTATCAAATAACAATATTTATTAAATATTTTCAAACATTTATTTTTTATTGAAAATTGTTTAAACAGATAATTTTTTTCCATTAGAAAAATGTTTAAACAGATTTATGTTTAATTGGAAAACTTACACAAGTAACTTATTTTACAAGGAAATTTGTAATTTTTTATCGATAACGATATGTACTAACTATTCATTTTTTATAAAAATTGTTTAAACAAATTAGTTTATTTTAGTAAAAACTGAGCTAAAGTATCAGATTTAGATATATTTCACTGAAATATTCATATAATTTATTTTTACGAGTAAAATTGTTTAAATAAATACATTGATGTTGCTAGAAAAAAAGTTTAAAATATTGAATTTATTGTACAACACAAATATTAACACATTTAAACTAGTGCAGGTAAAAGACACCTTTAAATTCTCATTGTCAGTCCCAATAAACTGAGCCCAAGACCAACTACCTGTCTCACTTCCCCATAATCCACTTATAGTAACAAAGGTGACCAGGAAAAGTTAACGTTTCCTTGGACAGTTGACGATTTTATGAACTCCGATCGATTTTGTAACCAAAAACTTTGAAAGCGTGGCGTCACCTCTAAATATTATTCGACGATCTCGTTAAAAAATGTTGAGATTACTGGTCCAAAATCTTTCTTTATTAAATGTGTCTGAGAGTCTCTCAGTACATTAATTGCTTTTACAGCGTTTCGACTGTTCGACGACAGTCCTATTCATGTAAATTTTTAATTCAAGTAGAGATGGAAAGGTGAACCTGTGTATGCATAAATAAGAACCAAGATTTAAACGGATGGACAACATAAGATCTTACAAATATAAATATTATTTAAGAGTTATTTAAAAAATGGCAATTAGTTATTCAGTGTTATTCACGTTTCAGTGTTATTCAGTTATTCATGTTTCCGGGTGGAAATAATAAGAAATCGAAAGTCTGTCATTTTGGGCCACCCTACGAGTATGTATTATAAAATACTGATATAAAAATAATTTTCTATTATTGAAGTACTTCGCTTTATTTTGTTATTTCACTTTAACTACCTTTAATTTAAATTAAGAAAATATTAATGCAGCTCAAACTCATGTACTTGGCGGAGTTTTTTCACACGTAGTGTTTTTGGTGGGATTTTATTCTTTTTTTTAAAATAATATCATATGCAACATATATTTTCTATAACTGGTCATATTTCAAAATTAAATTACAATTTAATTTCACTTACAATTTTTCATGTTCTAATATTAAGTGTACTTTTTCTTTATTAATAATATCAATTGAATAATTTTTTATCCGCGTGGCCATTTAATTTTTCGATATTTTCCATTCATTATTTCTATCCAGTCTTTGAAATTAATTCTGATTAAACTACTATAAAATTTATATTCATAGTTATACTTTAATGCAGCTTTTAGTACATAATCACTTCCCTTAATATTTATTTGACCGAGGATATTGTTACGGAAATTTCCATACAATTATCATACAACACAAAGGGAAGACGGGCTATTGTTACGGAAAATTCCGTAGCAATAGCCTCGGTGTTGTGTGCTAGTTGTACGAAAATTTCCGGAATACTTGACACTGCCAATTAATTTTTGTTCTTGACACATCGTTAACTTTGATAGTATTAATCACTGTTTTCAATTTTACAATAATAATATTGTTTAGTTTTTTAATTTATTTTCGTACAATTTTAGTTTTATTATTACAATGATCACATATTTCATTAATCTCTATATCCATTTCTTATTTTCAAAATAAACCAAATTCGCGTCAGTTTTATTGATCTTTATTGATTTTATTGATATTATTTATTTTATTGATTTTATTTATCTTTGGATATCGATATTGAATTACATTCACATAAATGTGTTTCAACATTTTTACATGACTTACAAATTTTACTGTTTATTACTGTAAGTGTTAATAAATTTTTTAATTCTTCAAATTATTCACATAAACTATTAATAATGTCATTTATATTTTCTACCGTCTTATTGAAATTAAACAATTTATTTAGCTCATTGACATCCAAATTTTTATTATTATTGTTATACATTGCTTACATTTTTTTCAATATATCTTTCTTCTTTATTTGCATAAAATTTTCTCATAGAAAATTAAAGTTTAATAAACATTGTACCGCAGAACACAGAAATTAAATAAGAGTTGTTATTACTATTATTATTATTATTATTATTATTATTATTATTATTAAACTATTTAACAATGTTACCAGTTGTCTCATTATCTTCTAGATTTAGATTTAGATTTTATTCTCATACGTATACTCTTCTCGGGTTATCTTCTATTAATATATTTTTATTTTGAAATATTAAGTTCTCTTCTCTTATGGCCCATTCTCTGTCACAAATTTTAAAGAGATTTTTTTGTTTATTATTAATAACAGGTAGCAGTGATTTATAAATGTTTCTTAAATTATTATATTCATTTACAGCATTTGGATCAGCTTTAATATTACTTGGATCAAAATAATTAAATGTAATCCATTTATTTGTTACTCGCGATAATCCTACTTACGATTGACCCATACTCAAAATTGTATTTCCTATGTCTATTACTGCATTTTCTAAACTTAGACCTTAACATTTATGAATCGTTATTCCATAACTTAACGAAATTGGACATTGTTTTTTAAATATAAATGTTTTATCCATTACTTGAAAGTTACTTACTATTCTTTCAATTTTATTTTCTATTCCCGAATTTATAATTATTGTTACTGAATCAACAAAATTATTATTAACTTTTTTAGAGACTGACACTACTTTTTCTATCGTTCCATTTATAATACCCAAATTTTCTTCTTATCATAATTTAAGCCCCTATTTTTATTTTAATAATTTTTGATAGATTTGCTGTCCTAGATTTAATTATGTATATTTTTATGTTTAAATTATACATATATTTTAATTAATTTTTTACTTTCAAAATTACTAATTGTAATTTCAAATAAAAATCTATTAATAAAAATATTTTTTTATTTATTTACATATGGGTATTATATAGAAGTTTATATATTTTAAAAATATAGTTATGTTTTCTTTTGTTTTTGATAACAATTCACTGAAGAAATTTAGTATTAAATTGGTATATACTTTATAAGATCTATTAATTTGAACGATTAAATTAAAATTGTCAATTTTTAAATAAATTTAAACCTAACTCTGTTTATATATCACTTTCTCTTGAAAAAGTGGCATATATACACTTTATTTGCAAAGTCTGTTTGCAATATTTCTGTAAAGTTTCATGAAAATCGATCGATTTGTTTTGGCTGTAGATACGTCAGAATGCCAAAAATCACTAAAAAATGCTTTTAAACATTTTTATTTTCGGTTGAAAATAAAATCAATTTCCGGCAAAATAAATTTACGATATGATGAAATCCAACTATAAAAAAAGCATGTAAGAAAAGAACAGGCTTGCATTGGAACAGGAACATTGGAATACAATTATAGTCTGCAGAAGACTTTTTATTACGCGTTTTTTTTCAATCATAGCGTATTTATTCAATTTTTGATTAATATCATCCAAACTTACAGAAGTAATTGAAAAATGTAGGTAGACGTATGGAAAGTGAGTAGAATTTTCGCTTCGGTAGATTTTTTTCGATTTTGACTGAGTTTAGTCGACGGGGCGTGTTTGCTGGACCAAGACTCCCCTTTATCGCAGTGAATATGCGTTAAAAAATGGGATTGCTTATAAATTCAGAGTCGCCAACCGCCGCCAACAAGGATCGCCAGTCAACAGCACCCCAAGAACTTGGCCCGACCATTTCGGTTATAAATAATGGCAGTTCGCCCTTTGCTTGCCGACCACAACCCCGGGCCACGAAAGTAATGAGAATTTCGCGTCTCTATTCTACCGTGTAAAACGTCGAATCGTATTCGCCTCAGTCTTGGTCCAAACCTGCGGAGGTAATTCTTGTGTTTCTTTTCTCAAAGGGCTTTTCGTTTACTTTTCGGCTATTACGTAAGATAAAGAAGATTATTTCGCTCCATCGATTCGAGATGTTTTAAAAAATAAAAAGGGGCTGCCAGTTTCAATTCTTTCAATGCTTTCTTCGTTGCTGATTTTGAAACTGTTGCAGGTGAGATGGAAAATTTGAGGAAAATATTTCAGCTCATTACAAATTGGTATTTTTAGAAAGAGCTTAGCTGTTCTGTAATTTTTTGAATCGAAACGATATTAATTTATTATATTTCAGCTGATACAAATGGGTTAAAGTCACATGATGAGGGCAGTTTCGAAATTACAGATGGCACACATTAATCTTGCGAAATCTTGCAATTTAAGGTAATAATCTTGTTTTTCGGAACGTTAGAGTCTCGTGAGATTTTATCAGATGGAAACAGCAAAATGTGCTCGCAAAACACATAACTCAAAGTTGTCATAGGACCCTAAACGTTATCCGCCATCCGATTTCCCGCACTGTCGTGCTATTACAATATATTTTCGACAGTATGAGACGGAGGGATCCAACGATCTCATGGAACCGACTCCCTGGTGTTTTACCAACCCCATGAAACACACTGGATTAAAGTCAATGCGTCAGCACTTCTCTCGGTAGGCGAACAGCCGCAATAAGGCAAAGGGGTCTCAAACAATGTAATTTCCTAATGATTATATGAAAAATAATGACCGTTGCTTCTTTCAAACATAAGATCCTCTTTCCTGTTTATTTCTTGATATCAATCGCTCATAACCAAGTGTGACTGGCGTTTTTATGAAAAAGAGATGTACAGGTCCGTTCGTTCTTCGAAAGTAAAATAACCTCATTTTCCCCTTTCACACCTCGACGTTTCTTTTTAGGATACTGACAAACATCTAATTTTATAATCATCTGTAATTTATTACAGATTGTAAAGGAAGCGTCTGACAGATTCAAGATTCCTGGGTTTGAAAACGTTTTGCAATCAAAGCAACTTTTGATTACAAATGGATTACTTTAGATGTTCAAAAACCTAAGAAAAAAATTCAATGTACTATGTATCCGACCTTTTTGCTAATTCGAAAGGGTGATAAGATTTCTTAACGGTACAGGCGTAAGAAAAGAGAGTGGGAAAAGAACAAAATACTAGCAATCGAAAATCATAAAAAACAAAATAATACACG
>JBAGKK010050288.1:0-28392 GCA_037177015.1 Euceroptres primus
ATGAGCGACCTCTAAATATTATCCGATTTATTTCTCCTTCCAGGAGGTTCATTTTTAACCCAAAAGGAACAAAAAAAATCGAAGATGCAAGTCGAGATTCGGATTTCCTTTTTTTTTTTTGAACACCCCTAATATATATAATCATATCACAGGTTGCCACCCTTAAAATATGATTTCCGTATTTTCTCTCATCATTTCCGGTCAATATTTCGTTCTTTTTGGTCCTTTCCCCTCATAAAAGCGGTGTATATTTATCTCTCTAAATAGCAGTCTTCGTACACGTACCGGAAGGTTGTAGGATAATGCTATTCGAATTGCAAGAAATTAATCTGACTTACGGTTGAATATGCGGCAAAGGTATTTTCTATTTGCCATCAACGGGCTGAATCCTGAGAGAATATATGCATTTATGATGAAATGCTACTACTTCCAGTGGAGAAGGATCTTGATTAAGACGTGAGAGATGAAAAATGGGTTATATTATCTTAAAGGAGGCTACGATCTTTTGAGAAACCTAAACGTTATTAAGACTTAAATCGAAAACAGTCGTGTGTGAGATTCAAACGTCCTTATAACTCTTACATCCAAGATTGACGTAACTGTAATTTAATACGTCGCGAAGAAAATGAGCTCAATGAATGAGCTCATTCCATTCTTTATTTCTCTTTTGGCAAGTTCATTTTACTATAAACAGTATTAAAGTTGCATTTTTTCAGGTCCAGTTAAATGGAAATTATGTTTTTTTTTTATGAATCATTATTCTTTTAACATAACATTGCAGTATGATTATAATAAGGTATCGTATAGACATAAAAAATAATAGAACTTTATTAAGTTGTTAACATGATGAATAATGCTGAACAATGGATAATAATTATAAATTCAAAGAAGGAAAAATAGCTCCATAAAAAGAATATCAGTAGAACAAATTTTTATTGAATGCACGTCGGTATTATATAAGTAGGTATATAAGAACGCATCAAGTTTTAATTTTATTAATTCTCTGATAATAAATTTTTTTGACCACGATGTCAATAAAATTAATATTTCTGACAGATTTGGTTCTGCGTTTGAACAAGATTCAGGCAAAGGTAAGTCCTTTATCGTTGAATAAGAAAAACTTTCATTTATTCTATTTATCTTATTTATATTCTACGACATTACCTCATTATATATTAAGGATTTTAAAATTGACTGATATACATTGATAAAATAATTTGAAAATTATTCTGTAATTAGGTATGTGAGGAGATTTTTTACTTCGACATTAAAGTGTTAATAAAAAAAGGTTTGTTGAACTGTATAGTCCATACTCTTATTTATAGTAAAAAACATAAGTAGACAGTGTTAAGTTAAAATCTTACATCACCTGTGGTCAATAAACGTTAAGAGTTCTCTCGTATATGATTCATCCTCTTTTTAAGATAAAGAAGACGTATAACGAGAGGGCATAAAACGATAAAAAAAATAATAATATAAAATTTTAAAAAATAAATGTCTTATTTTACTAACGGATTTTAGAGTTCGGTGAACTTTAGAAAAAAAAGTTAAAATATAGTCTTTGAAACATCAATGGATTGTAAAACACTTTTTCCATAACTTTAGCATTTAAACTTTTAAAAATAAGATTTCAAAACTTTTTGAAACGTAACACATACTTTGGTCACTCATTCATGCATAATCGAAAGATTAATTTTATAAAATGTTAGAACTAATAAGTTCTCTTTCATTGAAAAATACGCAACTGTATTAGAAATTCTGAAAGGCATAACAAATTTTAAATAGAAATTTTCTCTGATTTTCTCATCCTTCTGTCTTCAAAAGTATTTAATAAATTTGTAAAAGAGTAAATACTTCTTTTCTGAAAGGGTACTTTAAGTTTCTCATTTGCCATTTTATTTAAAAGAAAATGTTTTACGAGTCCGGTAAAAAATTTAACGTTAAAATATAGTTAAGAAAATTAAAAAAACTATTCAAGCAATGCTGAAAAATGTTTTCATGAGTATTCACCAATCCGTATCGGCCTTGGCTGCCGACAATCCAAAAAACTTGCTTCAACTACGGTAAAGTAATCTTATGATAACACGAGAAGAAAATTCCGCTCTAAAACGCTTAACGGTTACCTCGGGTTCATTAATCCGGAAAGAGTTGTCGTTAAATGCTAGACTCGCTTAATGAAAACATGGAGGACATGTTGCAGTGATAACAGAAAGCAATGAAAATTTATCTTTCTATTACAAGAGGCATATGTAGTTTGTTCACTCAGCTTTAAAATTAATTCACAGTATTATTAATAATTTAAATTAACAATGGAAAAATGTAATTTTATGGTCTGATGCATTCGAACTACTGGGGAAGAGTTTGAAAAATTCATTTGAATTCAAAGCATAATTTTTAAGTAAAAAACTTGTGAGTTATAAATAATATTTGAATTTCATTGCCTATAATTGCGTGACATTTGCATTTTCACATTTGAATTGAATAATATTGGTTATTTTGGTTATTAGTGGAGAAATTTTAGTACTATTTAAAAATCAATTCTAATTTATGGTAATAAGAAAAGTATGTATGCCGTTATGGCAATTAGGAGAATTCTATTGAAAATTAGTGAAAAATTACTCAAATTTTAGTAGATTTCTACTGGTGAATCAGTTAAATTTTACTAATTCATCAGTGACTGCGTTCTAGCTATGGCAATTAGTAGAATTCTACTGACAATTAGTGAAATTTTAGTAATTTTTCACTAATTTTCAGTAGAATTCTACTAATTTCCGTAGCTAGAATGCAGTCACTGATGAATTAATAAAATTTTACTGATCCAGATTTACAGAGCAATTGTAACGTGATATGTATTGTATAGTACTATGTATTGCAAGTACTATTAATTTCAAACAATTCACCTTATAATTTGCTTTTTTTATGAACAATCAAAAACTGATGAAAAATGAAAATTTCATCATTTGGAACAGCTTTATTTAACTAAAATTTTTCAAAGAATAGAAAACTTTTTAGCTCAAAATAAAACTTGAAAAACTGTTTAAAAAGAACTTCTAAGGAAAGTAATGTTTAATTTATTTTATGTTATCATTTGGTTGTTTGCAAACATTAGTTGATTAATTATAAGTTTGAAGGGAAAAATAAGACAGTTATTTTTGTCTAATAGAATCGGAAACGTCTTTCGCAATAGGAATGAAATCAATTAAAGAAAAATAGCGTTTAAAAAAACTAGGTTCATGAGATTGAGAATCGTGTGATCACGTCTATTATTTAAATGGTCGGAAGAAGCCACTTCTTGATTGCTTTAGTCGGACAAAAACTCGCGGACCTTGGCATTTGCGCGGAAGCTTTCCGTGTGAAAGTTGCAAATTTCTTTTCGTCTCCCTTCCTATGCAAGTCCCACACAGCAAAAGTGTTGAATGTACTGTATTCACGGACGATAGTATTTCCACGAGAGGGTAAGGCGAAACAAAGGAAGGAGAGAATGTTCTCAAGAGCACGACCAGGGTAAGTGCAATTAGCATAATAACTTTAAGTTCATTAGCTGCTCTTTTGTTCCGTGCGCCGCGAGTTCCCGAACCTGCCATTGAACTCAACTGCAAAGCAGGGGAAATTAATTCTCTAATATTACAATCCCTTCGCCAGGTAATCGATGATGAACGGTAAATTCAGTGATACACATTATTCTTCTTTGATTTTCATGATATCCTTTTTATCGATGTGATTGATTTCATGTATCGACGTATTCTTATGTTAAAACTTTCATCAGGTTGCTTGTAATTATGTTCGTTGTAAATATAAAAATTTATAAGCAAAAAAGAATATATACTTATATCATAAATAGGGGGGGGGATTGTTTAAAGAAACAAGAGTCATACTTTAAAAATAACAGGCATTTTAAGTGTAAGTTTATAAAAATATTTTGCATAGAATTTGTTCCGAAGTTTTTAATCAGTACATAATAGGAGGATAAAAATGTATTTTTACATTTTCTGATTAGATAGAAATAAAACTTTTCCATTTTCTAATTAGATAGAAATAAAATTTTTACACTTTCTGATTAGATAGAAATACAATTTTGTATTTCTGATTAGATAGAAATACAATTTATACACTTTCTGATTAGTTTTTTATAAATACTATATTTATATAAATGCTAATATCTGTTAGCATCTTAAGTTAATCTCAATTCAAGATCTCATTTTAAAAAATGAAAAGATTTAAAAAATGTAATGAACTTTTTATCTACCCATGAGCTGCAGCAGCAATTCAATGTGAGGACAGGTGATAAGCAAACGTCCTGCTGCGCTATAAATACCTTTAGCATACTTCAACTTATTTATTTATTGACTGTGTGAATAAGTAATGAAGTGTTGGATTTTCAGATGATGATTGACATTTACATTAAAGTTTTCACAGCATGCATCTGTTTTATGTTGTCAAACTTACTTTATTTTCAGATTTTCTTTTCAAGAATTCATTGACCCACAATTCCGAACACACATTGATACTTGCTCTGAAAAAAATTCCTAGGCAAACATCCTAAAGTTCAACTTTATAAAACTAACAACTATCGTGGGATAGTGTAAATTGATAATTTATACTTTACATTGTATAAAAACTTAATACGAATCTACTCTAAAATTATAACTGCACAATAGACTTGTCTATTTTACAAGGAAGTTTTCTCAGATTCTCATCGCAAAGTTCCGTGTCCGGTCGGTTATAAAAGAATCAATCGATGAGGGGTCTCCCAGCGATAATAATTTCCTGACTATTGGCAAATTTTCCTTTTAAAGCTCAAGTCTCAAACGAAAGTCACAGAGAAGTTTATGGGTGTTCCGTGAAATCCTTCACCATTGTACATACAATAAGTACCGTAATCGCTTGATTACAGGCAGCATCCGTTGTAATTTCTCTAAACTCGCTTTATATTGTACTCTTTATGATCAAATTTTTCTGATAAATTTTAGGTCTTCAAATTTTATTCTTCATGTTATCATCCTTTTCTGCATAAAATAACTCGATTGTATTTCCCGTTAGAGGCTACTACAATTTAGTTGATAATTATATTGTCCAGAAAATATTATTGAAAAATCAATGTTGAAAAAAAAGAGTATTTGCCAAAAATTTCAAATTGGTATTTTGCTTTAAAGTACTTGCAACAACTATAGATAGTCGTTATTTATTAGATTAAGTGTTTATCTATGGTGTTTTATTAAAATCAATAAAACACTAATAAAAAATCGATGCTTGACATCTGGGGTAAGAAATACTTTTTACTCAAAAATACTTTTTTATTCAAGAATACTATTTTCTCAAGAATACTATTTACTCAAAAATACTAGTTACTCAAAAAAATTATTTGTACCAAAATACTTTTTACTCGAATACTTTTTCCCTCAAAAATACTTTTTACTCCAAAATACTTTTTACTCCAAAATATTTTTCACTCAAATACTTTGCCTCTCAAAAATACTATTGACTCAAATACTTTGTCTCTCAAAAATACTATTGACTCCAAAATACTTTTTACTGAAATACTTTGTCACTTAAAAATACTAGTTGCTCCAAATTACTATTTGCTCCAAAATATTTTTCACTCAAATACTTTGTCACTTAAAAATACTATTTACTCAAAAATACTTTTTACTCAAAGATACTATTTGCTCAAAAATACTTTTCACTCAAATACTTTGTCACTTAAAAATACTATTTACTCAAAAATAATATTTACTTAAAAATACTACTTACTCAAAAATACTTTTGACTCAAAGATATTATTTTCTCCAAAATACTTTTTACTCCAAAATACTGTTTGCTACAAAATACTTTTTACTCAAAAATACGATTTGCTCCAAAATGCTTTTTACTCCAAAACACTACAAAATACAAATTAAAAAATTGATGCTTGAACAACAGAGGTAAAAAATATCGTCATAGGAAAACCTTTGTTTTATCTCGAATTTTAGGAGTCACTTAATTGTTTCGTATTACTTGAGATAAAAAATGAGAAAGAATCGCGTGGCTTCTAAAGTAGATTAGATTAAAATAGATCTAGGATCACGAAATGCGTGTTATGCCCGAATTGCGAATTAGACATTATGATTCTTTATCTTTAAATGTTTCTAGTTTTATAATCAACATATATTTTATAATCAACGCTTTAGAAAGAATTAAAATATATGAAATTAATTTCAATTAGCTAGGCTTCTTTTCAGTCGGATATTGACCTAAATTTTAGACGCAGCCATTTTTGGCATAAAAAGGTTTTAAGGGGTTACCCCTACTTGTAAGGCCAGAAAAAGCGATTTCTTTTGGATTTTTTTTAAAGCGTGTGCATATTTCTTTATATAAGTTTCTTTGTTTAATAGAGTAATATTTAAAGATTATTTCGTACAATTTTCATGTAAAAGTAATTACTTATTAAAAAGTTAATGTCGATGCCGAGGAATGCCTTTTTAAAAAACATGTTTTGCGCTCAGCACTCCTGCTTGGAATTGGATCATTCGATATCAAAAATCGAAAATTATTTAGTTAATATATAATTCTATCTAGACTTTAATTAAAGCATTTAAAAAAAAATTAATTTAGGACAAAATAGAAAAAGTTAAATTCCAAATTTCTTACGATTATTACGATATTACGGATAATTTATACCTTTTTAATTTTATATACATCTAGTTGTAGAAATAATATCTTTCCTCATTGAGCTCTTCTGATGTTGAATTTATAAAATCCATCTATTATATTTTTAGAATATTTTCAAAGTCGTTAGCTTTCAGAAAATATTAGTTCTTTAGTTTCAAAAGTACTTCTGTAATAAATTAACGTAAAATTTAATTTTAAAAACTTTATCACGCGATTTAGAGTTTTTCACACTCTCCCGAAATTAATATAAAAAATATTATGTTTACAATGATGAATAATAACTCCGAAAAATGCTGTTATACAAAAAATAAATGCGAGACTAAATTGATAATGAACAAATTAAAATGAGAAAAAAGAGTGTCTCACCAGAACGAATAATTTGGATAAGGTTTATTCCGATATTGTTTAAAAATATATCCAGGTTATGCAACCTCTTTGACAAATTTGGAGAAATTAGAATAAAATTCATGATGTGCCGAATCCTCAAGTTTCTTTCTGGTCAATATTTTTCTTGGTTTATTCTAAGGCGATCTTTTTAATAAATTGTGATATAACCTAATGAATACGTAATAACTTTCTGTAGATTATAAAAAATATACGTTCTTTTTAAAGACAAAAAATTCAGCTGCGAAAATAATGAAGTGAGCAATAAGCGAATACCAATTTTTTTCAAATAGAAGAACTTTAAATTATTCCAACAACTTACTTCATTCATTTTCTGTCATAATAATCAATACAACTCCTTTAGATATAAAATAATCATTTCTTTTTTAATCTATGTACAATCACTATCGTTTCAGTTAGATAATAAATTTGCAGAAAGTGATAGTCATAGAAAGAAGAATGAAGAATGTCAAGAAGGTCAAGAAAGAAGAATGTCGACAAAAAACTTGAAATTGAACACATGCAAGTATCATTCTAATTTCTCTAATATTTTCAGAGGTTGCATAGCATGGACATCTTTCTAAACATAATATGAATAAACTTCGTATAAATTATTCGTTCAGGTGAGCCACCCTTTTCTCATTTTAATTATTTCATCATTAATTTAGTGTGGTATTTATTCATTATTTTGTGATAACTTTTTTTGAAGTTCAATATTGTGAACATATTTTTATCTGTTATATAATATAATTTTTATTAATTTTAGAAGATATTGTAAAAGTTTTAATTCAGAAAAATGATGCTTTGAAAATTGCATAAAATAGCAATTTTTTACAGAAATGCTTTCAAAATTGAGGAACTATTATTCCCTATAAGCCTTAATGTTTGGATATTGGATATAATTTAAAAATATAAGTTGAATTTTTTAATTGACATTTAATTAACTGAAGGAAAGAAGATTTTATATTTAGGAGTATACAAAATTAAAAAGGTATAAATTATTACTAACTTTATGTTTAGAAGTATACAAAATTAAAAAGGTATAAATTATCAATAATATTCATACCGTTATAGGTTTGGAGTTTCACTTTTGATAATAATGGTATAAAATTAAAATTATATTTTCTAAATAATGCTACATTTAATTCACACCTTATTCTCTTACATCTTCCTTTCTCAAGTTTTTTAAACAATATTTAATTATACTTGCAAACAAAAATTGAATAGTTATTCTTTGGCTTTGGAAATTGAGGAATTTTTTAGTCCTGTCAATAACTTAGGAAATTTATCTCAAAAACAATATCAGATAAGCGCCTAAAAGTTTTTTGAATTTATTATTAAATTAAATTTTATTATTATTAAATAATTAAATAATATTATTATTAAATTAAATCACCTGCGTCCGATGAATTCGCCATAATTATGTTTCAGTCAATCTTCCAAATTTTAGTACTTAAGAAATTGAATAAATGTCGAATTTGCAACATGTAGACTGTATCTTATCACCAATTTAAAAGATCATAATCAGATAATACCATCATAATCAAAAAATGTCTTTGCATAATTCTCTAGGCCACGTAAGAAAAATTGTTTGAAAAACATCATTATAAAAATATTACCGATATTGTAAAAGTGCTATGTAGTTTCTGAAGAATTTTTATATGATGTATACATTTCGAACTAAGCGCATCTCGAATTTTCAACCTTTACCAATCCTCTTCAAACTTGGCTATTTTGTAGATCTATATGTTCGGACTTTCAAGGCAAAAACATTCATCACCATAATGCATGGTTATCGAGATATCAGTCATGGTAGTTTCACGATTTTCATGCGCAGAGCATTTTTCATTCACATATTATTCTATGTAATCTAAACCCAATTAACTTTATGTTTAGTAGTTTAGAAAAGTATTTTAATAAGCTCTATGACAGTCATAATCATTTTCTAAATAATTATTATTTTAGTCCCTATTTCTTAATTAGAAAACTTTATTTTAATGGTTCTCCCAGGAGCCGTCACCAAATTGAACCAAATTAATTTTAAAATGTAGCTGTTTTATTATACTTTTTTCACTCTTGAAGGAAAAAATGGACAAATCCGTCATTACTGAAATATTAAATGAAATAATTATTTTATTCAAAAATAATTAAACAGAACTATGAACATTGTCTGCTTCGATCTAACGTCACTGCGCGTCAAGTGTTTGCAACTTCATTCAAAGCAGATAGAGTCCCTGCCGTTAGAATAAAGAATATGTTTTCTCGAAATATTTTTGAATTTTCGCCTTTTCTCTTTCATAATACTAGATTTTAAATAAACACTTCAAATACTAAGCTATTTATTATAATGGCAATACAAATATCAGATTGTAATGAATAGATTTGTATATTGTAGTATATTTATTTAAAATCTAGTAGTGTGAAAGAGAGTAGGCGAAAATTCAAAAGTATTTCGAGAAAATATGACGGGCTGAAAGTAAAAACGGAACAAAAAAAGTTTTTACTCTTTTTTTTACAAAACGTTTACTCCTTTTTATTCCAAAAAATTGATGTTCCATTTTTACTCACAAACTTTTTCGGTCCCGTTTTTACTTTCAGTCGCTCATATATCCTATACTCTAGCAGCAGGGATTCTGTCTGTTTTGAATGAAGTTAAAAACATGGGGATGAACCTCTTAATGGGACTTTCGGTAACACAAAAATTTTTCCAGGCGGTATAATGGCGGACGGCACCACCAATGAGATTTGAATACTTTTCGCGCTCGAACGCATCACTTCCGCCTTATTTTTTTTTCCATACCCATCACAAAATGTCCGCTAATCAGATTTTTTTGTGGTGAAATTTTGTTTGTGAACGGTTTTTGTACTTTGTGTTTAAAAGTGGTTGTACAAAGTCGATAAATGTTCTTGAGTGATTTGAACTTTTATTATCATTCGTTCAAAAGTTTTTTCGTTGTATAATTAATTCATATTTATTATGGATGTAAACAAATTGCAACATAGCCTCAAAATAACTGTCAAGCCGAGCGGGGTTGGGGAAGTGAGGTTATTGAAAATTTGCCAGACAACCACAGCAAACTCAGGGCGCTAGTTGTCCGATTTGTGTTTCCGAATTCGTTCCATTATTTTCACCCCCATGGTTGAAAACACTTGACGCGCAGTGACGTTAGATCGAAGCAGATGATGTTCATAGTTCTGTTTAATTATTTTTGAATAAAATAATTATTTCATTTAATATTTCAGTAATGACGGATTTGTCCACTTTTTCCTTCAAGAGTAAAAAAAGTATAATAAAGCAGCTACATTTTTAAATTAATTTGGTTTAATTTGGTGATGGCTCCAGGGAGAACCATTAAAATAAAGTTTTCTAATTGAGAAATAGGGACTGAAATAATAATTATTTAGAAAATGATTATCACTGTCATAAAGCTTATTAAAATACCTTTCTAAACTACTTAACATAAAGTTAATTGGGTTTAGATTACATAGAATAATATGCGAATGAAAAATGCTCTGTGTATGAAAATGGTGGAACTACCATGACCGATATCTCGATAACCATGCATTATGGTGTTGAATGGTTTTGCCTCAAAAGTCCGGACATATAGGGCTACAAAATAGCTAAGTTTGAAGAGGATCAGTAAAGGTTGAAAATTCGAGGTGCACTGAGTTGGGAAAGAATGCATCATATAAAATTGATGTAGATTATAAAATAAATCACAAGAATCCTAAATTCATTTTTATTATTGAATCTTCTACGAGCAAAAAAGTTAAGAATTTTCTAGTATATTTTGGGACAACGATACAAGAATATTCCATGGGAACATTCAGGGCAATGTTCCAAAAATATTCCACGGGAACATTCAAGAAACTTCCAGGGTAACGTTCCGGGAATATTCCACAGGAAAAATCAGGGCACATTCAGGGTCCTGTTCCAATATTCCGCAGAAATATTCCCGGCAAATTCCCCAGAAATATTCCAGATGTAGGACATTTTAAGGTTCCTGTAATATTGCTGGAATATTCCCAATGTTCCAATGGCATATTTCGGGAATTTGAATGGAATATTCCGTGATACGGGGGTTATATAAAAAAATATGCGCACGTTCTTGCAACAAAAGAAAATCCAACAAAATCGCTTTTTTCTGGCCTTACAAGTAGGGGTAAAATTTGAGTTGTGAAACAAAAGAGAATTACATAGAGTTACCTAGACATCAGATGAATTGAAGAAAAATGTAAGACGCAGCAAAATTAAGTCCAGTTTATTCCTGTGCAAAAAAATAAAATATGAATATCTCATATCATTATTAATTTTTATCTTCAAGATAAATTTAAAGTAAGTAGTTGGTTTTGCCCTGTCCCCAAGCAGGTAACCTCAGACGAATATAACGACCACAACATCGCATAAGACTGGCCAACAGTTGGATACAATTTCAGTTGCTCGAGACATGGATAGAATCTTGTATACTCTGGGCACTCAATTAATAAAGTACTGCAAAAAACGGGATCCCGATTGTAATTAAAGCACTACACGGAAGCTGTGGGGTGGACATCGGTCACGCTTCATGCCAATTAAACTCGCACGCCTTCAAGAGCCTTAAGGTCAGTGTACGTATACGGAGACGCACCTCTTGCGTGTAGTAATGCGAGGAGAGGACCACAGAAACCTGGTGACAGTGAAGGAGAAAAAATATGGTGAGAGACCACCAAAGCGAATCCGAGAACGGGTGAACCGGATGAGGAAACGTCCTCAGCGTCTTTTAAGTTAAGGCACGGTGAGCGAACTTATAAAGAGCGTCACGTGACACAGGAAAAGAAATAACATGCAGATACCGTTCTTCGTAGTCCTAGGGATTAATCTAGGAGTGGCGATCGCCTGCTTCCTCAAGGTAGAATTTTGCAAATTATTGTCTTTATAGGTAAATCCACAGTAAGGAGACACTACAATAATTCGAGTGTAGGCGAAATCAGGAGTTTGAGGTATTTTATTTCAGGAGAATGAAGAAGCATCACTTGCAAGAGATCCTTTTCCAGCACCGTTACATCTTGAATTTTTTTCCTGCTCTATGGGTTATTTTTATCCGTTAATCATTATCGAATCTCTAAATTTCCCATGAAGACTCTATTTAATTTATTTTGTTCTTGGGCCTAATTATCTAAAATTGATGTGGGCTTAGAAGGGTGCTGGTCAGTTTTCCTTACGTTTAGGAAAAGTTCTATTCTCTAAATTTTAATCAGTAAAAAACTGATTGTCAATGGAATTCTACTAATTGCCATAGCTAAAATTAAGTCACTAATAATTAGCAGAAATTTACTGATTCAATTAGTAAAATGAAGATACTACGTGAGTCAGTTGTGTGTATAGTGTGTAAGACTGGCGTCTGGTGACAGAATTACTGATTGAATGATAAGTCATTGAAGAAATCAGTTAATTTTAAGACGTTATGGTATCTTCAATTCCCAATTTATCTTTATGTTTAATTTACCTTTATGTTGACATTAATTTTGATTAGCATTTCGTACATTCGTATATTCGTACATTTATTTAAAGCACAACCAAATATCTCGGTGAAAAAATACAAACATATATTCTGTCACTGAATAATAAACATGCATTTGAACCCAGGTGGAAAAATTCTATAGATTTTAAATAGAATGCTTTCTATAAAATCCTGACATAAATTCTACTTTCTAAATCTGAATTAGTAGTTTTCTACTAATGAAATAGTGCCGAATCGTTTACCAATTGCTTTAGTGAGCATTTCTACTAATTTTTAGTAGAAAACTACTAATTAATGGTAAAAAACTACTAATTCACGTAGTAAGGGTTACTAATTTATTTAGTAAGCTTTACTAAGTGAATTAGTAGTTTTCTGCTATAAATTAGTAGTTTTCTACCATTAATCAGTAGAAATGCTTACTAAAGCAATTGGCAAACGATTCGGCACTATTTCATTAGTAGAAAACTACTTTAGTCCAAATTAAAGTAAAGGCCGGACATACGGAGTCCAGAATTCTCATCAGAATTCTGTAGCAGGGATCACAACGCACACTGGAAGGAAATGCACTTTTTTCGTTCAAAAATGTTCAGAGCCTTCAATTTTGGTCGGATTTTTAATTTTTTTTATAAATTAAAGTGCATTAAATTCTGAAGAGCTTCGCGGTCGGAATTTTTGTCTCTTTTATTTGTTTATTAATAATTTTTTTACTCAAAGTATGAAAAAACTGAAATTTGTTACATAAATTTTTAAGCTTTAATAATTGCTTAGGTAAACTTTATATTGTCTTAAATGAATGTTTGGGGACTCATAGAATACAAATAATTTTTTTATTGTTCCATTTAATTGTTATAAACAAATTTCATGAACAAATTGGCAAATAGTCTTATTATCGATAAAAAAATTTCTTTCAAAAAGTGCTTCGAATTAAAGTAGGAATTACATTTAATCACAGAAATAATTAGACAGTTAAAAATAATTATTGTTATAAACAATTTTTTTAGCTTCCAGAATCTTCTAAAACCCTCCAGCATTGTTAAGAACCTTCTCAAATTTCCTAGAATTTTTTGAAACTCTGACAGAGATATCCAGAATTTTCCAGAGTTTTCTAAAATCTTCAAATACACCACAAACTCTATTATAATTTTCAAAAATATTCTACTCTGTTTCAGAATCTTTTAGAATCTTTAAATATCTTTTGGATTCTGCCATAAACTTGTAAAATTTTCTAATTTCCTCCAGATTTTGTTTATAAATTTTCAAAAAGTCTATAGAATTTTGGAAAGATTCTAGAAACAATCTAGAAGAATTATTCAAGATTATGTGGGTCTTTTGTAGTTTTAGAGGATTCTAAATTATTCTGAAACATTCTGCAAATTCTGGAGTTCAGAATATTCTAGATGATTTTGGAACTGTCTAGTATATTTTTTAAAATAGTAAAGAATTTTGGGAGATTTTTTAAGATTTTATAAAATTATAGGAGAACCGAGAAAAAAAGATTTTAGAAAATATTCTAGAAGACTCAGAAGATATTAGACGGTTATAGAAGAGTTTAGAAGATTTGATTATGAAAATTTTTGAAAGATATTGAAAGAGACCGGAAAATTTCGAGTTAGTCTAGAATGTTTTGGAAAATTAAAAAAAAATTTGGGGTAAGTTTTGAAGTTTCCAAAAGATTTGAGAAGACTCTGAATCTCTAAGGTTTTAATATTGTGGTACGCGTTTTTGAATATCAAATGTTTCTATTTATTATAATTTTTGGAAAATTAATCGGAACTTTGAATAAAAAAAAGGGAAAAAGAGGGAAAATTTTAAAAAATGGGAATTTTAGGAGATCTTGAGAAAAAAAGGGGTTAATAGGGGGAAAAGGTGGAAAAAGGGGAAAAGGGGACTGACTGTGATCCCTGCTATAGAATTTGGACTAGAATCTTCGTGAGGATTTTATAGAATTTGAACTAGAATTCATGTCAGGTTTGTACAGAATTTGAACTAGAATTCATGTCAGAATTATATAGAATTCAGACTAGAATTCATGTCAGGATTACATAGAATTAAGAATAGGATTCATGTCAGAATTATATAAAATCCATTCTATTTAAATTTTATAGAATTTTCCCTCCTAAGAATTGGCATGTTAAAGAGGTTATTTTATCTTCACACTATAAAAAATGCGAATGAATTTCACCACAATGGCCACTAGGGTGTTTCAAAAAGAAAAAAATTTCAAATTTCGGTCACCACGGATCGTTTTCTTCTGAGGTTCCCAAAAAAAGTGAACACGTATTTTTTTTTAAATCAGTTAATATTAACACGTGACGCCCAGACCCTGAAGTTTCCCATAAAATTAAAATTAGTAAAAACAAATCTTTGTAATTTTTTTTAAACGGGAAAATATCTAATTATGTAACAGGCAATTACTTTTGTCATCCTATGGAAACTCTTCAAGAAATATGAATTATTTTTTTTGGGTAAATAATTCATTTTTTTTTAAATATTGTAAATGTCTGGCGTTTTCTCAATGCAATAAGATAATTAATATGAAGTCAGTTTATAAATTTCAATTGTTTTTTAATTGTTTAAACAATGGTCAATTGTTAAAATGTAACTTCTAACCTGAATCCAATAGAAAATTATAGGTTATTATAAATTATTCAACAAGTTCCATAAGTTTGTTATATTTAAAACATTTCAGCTTCCTTTAAATTGTTGAAATAATTTTTATTTTTTTAATTAATGCTTTTTTTATAAATATTGTGATTTGATGGTGTTTTCTCAATACTACAAGCTAATTCATTATCATTAAGAGTCAACGTATACATTTCAGCTGTTTTTAATTTGTTTAAACAATGTTGAATTGTTGAAATGTAAGTTCTAACCTGAATGCGATAGAAAATCATGTTTTTTTTCTAAATTATTCAACAAGTTCTACAAGTTTGTGATAATAAAAACTTTCTTCAATTTCTTTTGAATTGTTTAAACAATTTTTATTTGTTTAAATAATTTTTAAATCTTAAAATATCGTGACAACTATATTTTCATAATACTTAACCTTAATAGATCAATATGAAAGGTCGGCGAATTAGTTTCACTTATTTATCAATTGTTAAGGCAATTAATAATTATTTAATTTGCCGAACTTTCATATTTCTTCCGTTAAACTTTAACATTATTAAACAAATAAAGATTGTATAAATAATTAACAGAAAGTTGAAAAAAGTTTTATTATAATACTTGTGTATACAACTTGTGGAACTTGTTGAATAATTTAGAAAAAAATTTGATTTTTTACCGCAGTTAGAAGTTACATTTTAACAATTCAGCATTTTATAACGCAATTTAGAAGTTACATTTCAACAATTCAAAATTTTTTACGCAATTAAGAAACAGCTGAAATGGGCTCTTAAATGGGCTATACGTTGGCTCTTAATGATCACTAATTAGGATACAGAATTGAGGAAACACCATCAGTTCACAATATTTATGAAAAAAGAAATTTTTTAAACAAATAAAAATGGTTTAAACAATAGCAAATTAATTTAAAATGAAATAAAATCGTGTGACTTATCTATTAATGTGGATCTGAGAAAGAAAGATGGGTAAAAAGTGATTAATGCCAAGTTTCCACGAAAGTATGATTTTCCTGTTATGGGGGTGTATTCTGGGGCACCGTAAAAGGGATTTATGAGAGTTGAAATTAAAAATTAATGATAGATTCACATTTCTTAAAGAGATTTTATCAGCCCATATATTCTTATATATTCTTATGTATAAGAGATGGCAAAAGTATTGCCTATATTATATTAATTATACTTGTATTATACTGTATTATACTGTATATTATACTGTATTATATAATATACTGTATATTATACTGTATTATACTGTATACTTGTATTATACTTGTAATTATACTGTATATTAATTATATAATGTATATTAATTATACATTTTCTCGTTAAAAAAAAATTACAAATATTTGTTTTTTGACTATGTTAATCTTATAGAAAATTTGCACGTGTTAATATTAACCGATTTAAAAAAAATACGTGTTCACTTTTTTGGGAAACTCACAAGAAACCGATTAAAGCTGACCAAAATTCCAAAATTTTTTTTTTGAAACACCCTAATGGACATAGGCTCGAAAATTATCTATATCACAAAAATTTCCGTAGGCCGGTTTTTCTATAACCGAATTCGCCGTGATGGTATTGGGAAAAACTTTAATTAAATTCCACATTTTTCATGAGCGCGATGTCTCTACTATTTAAATTATTTACTATTTTATTATTTACTATTATTACTTGCGGAATAACTACTTCATCCGTTAAAATTCAATGTAGGTGCTGATTGAATTAGTAAAATTGTTACTAATTCAGATTTAGAGAGTACAGCAGAAAAACCACTTTATTTACATATCTACTTTAGAATCTCGAATTCATTATATGAATTCTTTCAGCTGCAGCAGAATTAAGTAGAAAAATGAAATACTGCTGTAAAAAGGAGTTATGTATTATATACTTGAAATTAAGTATGCAGAAAGTGCATATTCTGGTTTAGTGTCTCGGCTCTAAATACTACCATCAACTGGATTCGATGACATCTATTAACTTATACAGTATCTCCTATAAATATACTCCTTTTTTATGCTTTTGCAAAGATTTTTAATTAATATTTAGTAAAAACTCCTCCTAGTCTCTGGATTCTCAGTAATATTCTCAAGCTAAATAATCTCCAGAGTTTTACCTAAGTGGACGAGTATGTACGAAGCTCACAAGCTCGACATGTCACCAATGAGCAACGACCAAGCCCGGAGCAAGTGTCCTTGCTCGTGTACTCTGCCAGCCATTCTGCATAAACGTATATCTCTCAGAAAGATCGTAGATAAGAAGAGCGCCTTGGTAATTTGAAATTATTTTCTCGACGAGTCCGCGAAAGATTGCGAAGATCGATGCACCGCGGCCATGACACAGGCAAAGGCCCAACTGGATTCCATGCTTACCACCATGGATTTCTTAGGCTTACGCTTACGGTGTTCGTCCGTGCGTAAACCTTGCCATGCCCTGTACTGTTGGACGATAGTTGTCCTGTGATTAGTCCAGGTGAAAAGAGATGTAAAAGCAAAGGGAGACGCAGTCATAGAAGAAGGTAGGCCACTTATTTAATGCACAAGGTTGCTAAGTTCGAGGAGCGAAATCTTACTTGTACGACACGAACTACTTGTTCACATGAAATTAAATTAAAATCAGAGTGTATGACTGTAGTAGGGTTGAGAGTTGCACTGGAAAGAACAATTTATCGAGATACTTAAAGCGTCACTTTTACTCGTACAGCCAGCTCTTATACTTATTCTATTTTCCCTTCAATAGTCTCGCACCTGCTCATATTCTTAAAGAAGGTTTTATATGGAGCAGTTATAGTTACAAGGACGTAGTTATAAAATTTTTATAATGAGAATAAAAGGATTATTTATTATAACAAAAGGAATAGGGAGCATGAAAACAAAAGATATATAAAAACAAAAGTTAAAAAATAGTTGGTTGGAACGCATCTTGTTAGGAATGCGTGCCACGGGTAATTTATGAGTTGAGAAAACTATTTTAGTGGTTGCTCTTACTATATAATTTGTCACTTCAAAGAATCAGATGACTATGTTAATAAAATGGTTGTAAGCAATTAAGAAAATAGCAGAGGCATATTTTACTGGAGATGAGTAGTTGGTTCAATCAACAATTTTTTTTAGTGAAAACAAAACTCAGTTTATTCTGTTTTAATATTTGTCAAATGTCAATGAGATTTTGTCAAAAGGGTTATTTTCAGTTCCTTTATCGTTCATTATCTTTTCTGGTATGCCTTCAAATTGTCATAAATTTGAAATTTGAATTTGAATTGGTTAAAATTGTTACTAATTTCATTAGTAACAATCATTCGGTAACAGAATTAGATTAGTAAAAATTTTAACTTATTCAAATTTAGAGAATAAACTTGCTTAAAAGCAAGTTTGACTTACTTTTAAGTCAGAGCAAAAAGTACATTAAATAACTATTCTCTTCGATTCGATTCATATTTTATAAAAATTTATGTCTTCCCCGTTATTATTCTGGTCTAATTCCTGTCCTATACCACTTCTGTCTGCTTTGCAAATGATTTTTCTATTAGATTACCTACTTTAAAAGAGTTTTTCTGACCGAAAAGTGTCTCTGATGCTGATTGTCTGATAAAAATTGGTTTATAATACTTTTAATTACTTTTATACTTTTAATTACTTTTATATTTGTTCATACTTTATACATTTTTTTCAGCCTTAAAGTTGTTTTGGAATCATTTTTGTTCTTAGATGATCCCTTTAGGGGAATTGTTTGACAAAACCCCACTTATACTAATGAATACCTGGTTAAAAATTGACTGAAGTACTTATTTTATACATCCTCTTTTGTCGTAGCAGTTATTACTCTAAAATTCCTTCTGATATTTTAGTTTTTCTATTTCAATACTGCATTGGAGTAAGTTCTTATATATTTAATTATCACTTGACTTGTTGAACGACTAAAATGCTACTAATTTTTTATTTTGTACTACTGATTTTAAAATAATTTCATATTTATTTATATTTTATACTTTTTTCAGCCTTAAAGTTATATCTGAATTATTTTTTGTTCTGTAGAAGCTCCCTTCAGGGGAATCGTCTGAGAAAATCCTATTTATACTACTGAAAACCTGGTTAAAAATTGACTAAAGTACTTGTTTTATACATCCTCTTTTGTCTTAACAGTTATTACTCTAAAACTCCTTCCAATATTTTAGTTTTTCTATTTCAATATTGCATTGGAATAAGTTCTTATATATTTAATTATTATCACTTGACTTGTTGTTCGACTAAAATTCTACTGATTTTTTTATTTTTAACTACTGATTTTTAATTAATTTTATATTTATTTATATTTTATACTTTTTTCAATAGTGATGCATATAGAGCGAACGATATGATAAACAACCGATCCTATCAATCTGCTTGGTCCATCTGGACGAACTTCTCGTCTCGAAAATTATCGCGTACATGACAGTAATTTTTTAACTACATACTTCCGAATGAACAAAATTTAATCAAAAAAATGAATTACCAGAATTTTGACTTCCGAATCTTCAAAAGTTAATTTATTCCATATAGGGGTTATGTTTACAGGAAATTTGTATGCTCGCGAGAAATGTCAACTTTCGAACCGATTTCGATCGGGAAATAACAAAAGAAGGAACGATCGATCACGAATGAGTACCGAGAATTATCGGCTCGACATGCATCACTATTTTTCAGCCTTCAAGTTATATATGAATTTTTTTTTCTGTAGAAGTTCCCTTTAGGGGAATTGTCTGAGAAAATCCAATTTTTGCTACTGAATACCTGATTAAAAAATTGACTTATTTGACTAAAGTACTTACATCCTCTTTTGTAACAGTTATTACTCTAAAATTCCTTCTGATATTTTAGTTGTAAAGTACATACATCCTCTTTTGTAACAGTTATTACTCTAAAATTCCTTCTGATATTTTAGTTTTTCTATTTCAATATTGCATTGGAGTAAGTTCTTATATATTTAATTATCACTTGACTTGCTCGACTAAAATGCTACTGATAGTTTTATTTTGTTAAAAGGAATCGTCCGTCAAGGGAATTTTGACAAAAATGGTTATTTTCAATTCCTATATCGTTCATTATCTTTTCTGGTATCATTTACTACAAAATGATTTCAAATTGTCATAAAGTACTCTCTGCATTCGAATTGGTTAAAATTGTTGCTAATTTCTTTAGTAGCAATCATTCAGTAACTGAATTAAATTACTAAAAAATTTAACTTATTCAAATTTAGAGAATAAACTTGCCTAAAAGTAATCGTCTTACCAAAAAGTGTCTATTAGATTACCTACTTTAAAAGAAGTTTCTGATCAAAAAGTGTCTCTAATATTGATTGCCTGATCAAAATTGGTTTATACTACTGTACTTAAATTAATTTTATATTTATTTATATTTTATAGATTTTTTTTACCTTAAAGTTGTTTTTAAATCATTTTTGTTCTTAGATGATCCCTTTAGGGGAATTGTCTGACAAAAACCCATTTATACTACTGAATTCCAGGTTAAAAATTGACTAAAGTACTTATTTTATACGTCCTCTTTTCTCGTAACAGTTATTACTCTAAAATTCCTTCTAATTGTCAGGAACTAAACTTTCTTAAAAGGAATCGTCTGTCAAAAAAGTGCACCACTTCTGTCTATTTTTTAAATGATTTTTCTATTAGATTACCTTCTTTAAAAGAGTTCTCCGACCAAAAGGGGTTTATGCTACTGTTTTTTAATTAATTTTATATTTATTTATATTTTACACATTTTTTCGGCCTTAAAGTTGTTTTTGAATAATTTTTTTTCTTAGAAGCTGTCTTCAGGGGAATTGTCTGACAAAAGCCCATTTATACTTCTAAATACCAGCTTAAAAATTGGCTAAACTATTTATTTTATAGGTGTAATCTCTTTTCTTGTAACAGTTATTTCCTTAAAATTCATTCTATTGTAATTGTCAGGAACTAAACTTTCTTAAAAGGAATTGGCTGAACAAAAAATGATTCCTTCGATTCATGTTTTATAATTTTTTTTCTACCTCTTTATTATTATTCTGGAGTAATTTCTGTCCCATACCACTTCTGTCTGTTTTGTAAACGATTTTTCTATTAGATTACCTATTTTAAAAGAGTTGTCTGACCAAAAAGTGTCTCTAATTCTGTTTGGCTGG
The DNA here is from genome assembly GCA_037177015.1 of Euceroptres primus. NCBI lineage: Eukaryota > Metazoa > Arthropoda > Insecta > Hymenoptera > Figitidae > Euceroptres > Euceroptres primus. The sequence goes on from JBAGKK010050288.1 coordinate 21,311, forward strand.
CTAAAATTGGTTTATACTACTGATTTTTAATGATTTTATATTTATTTATATTTTATTTATTTTATTTAATTTGACTTTACTTCGAAAAACTATGAAACCAATTACAGGGTTATTTATATTACCACGAATTTTTCAATGCACAGTAGTTTCAATTTCAAACGAAAAAGCCATATAAAATTTGCATCCCCCTGAACGCCTCGGATCTCACCCCTTTTCCACCCCTTATACTTAAAAAATTCTTGGACAGAAGAATTCAGTTCATAAGAAGAAATCCATATCAAATTTTCACCCTCCTACACCATTCGTATATCCCTTTTCGACGCTTATACATATAAGCGTCGAAAAGGGTATAAATTTTAAATATCAATATTAATGTATTGATATTTTATATCAATATATAATATCATATATCAATTTCAATATCAAATATCAAATTTCACCCTCCTACACCATTCGTTTCTCACCTCTTTTCAGCGCTTATACATGTAAGTATATATTTAAGAATAAGAATATAAGAAAAAAGAATTTTAAGAGAAGAATTAAGAAAAGAGAAGAAAGAAGAAGAATTAAGAATAAGAACAAGAATAACAATTTTATTATAATAAATATAATGATAATAATAATATAATTATTATTATTATTACTTTATTATAATTTTATTTTATTTTTTTTCATATAAGAGTTTTTTAAGTATGAGGGATGGACAAGGGGTGAGATCCGAGGCGTTTAGGGGGCTGCAAATTTTATATGGCTTTCTTCTGGTCAATTGAAACTACTTTAAATCGAAAAATTCATGTTCTTGTTTTTTTTCAGTTTCCAGGAGTTTTTTAAGTACTAGGGATGGAAAAGGGGTGAGATATAAAAGTTCTAGGGGGATGACAATTTCATGTCTTTCTTTTAATCAATTGAAACTTCTTTGAATCGAAAAATTCGTGGTCTGGAATTTTGGGTAGTTTCCAAGAATTTTTTAAATATTTGTGGAGAAAAGGGGGTGAGATCCAAGACGCTTAAAGGGCTCAAAATTTTATTTTAAATTTTTTTCTTGTAAATTGAAACTACTTTGCATAAAAAAATTCGTGGTCTCGAATTTTGGGTAGTTTCCAGGGATTTTTTTAATATTAGGGCCGGAAAAGGGGTGAGATCTGTAAGGTTTAGGGAGATGACAATTTTATTTATTTTTTTTTATTAACTGAAACTTCTTTGAATCGAAAAATTCGTGGGTTGGTATTTTGGGTAAATTCCATGAATTAGGGGGCTGAAAAAGGGTGAGATCCGAAAGTTCTAGAGGAATGAAAATTTTATATTGCCTTTTCGTTTTAAATTAAAACTACTATGCATCGAAAAATTCGTGGTCTCAAATTTTGGGTAGTTTCCAGGAATTTTTTAAGTATTATTGGAAAAGGGACGAGATCCAAAACGTTAAGGCTGCAAATCTTATAGGACTTTTCTTCTGGTCATTTGAAACTACTTTGCATCGAAAAATTGATGGTCTCGAATTTTGGGCAGTTTCCAAGAATTTTTTAAGTATTTGGGATGGAAAAAGGGTGAGATCCGAGGCATTTAGGGTGCTTCAAATTTTAGATGGCCTGTTCGTTTTAAATTGAAACTACACCGCATCGAAAAATTTGGGGTTTCAAGTTTTAGGTAGTTTCGAGGAATTTTTTAAGTATTTGGGGTGAAAAAGGGGATGAGATCCAAGGCGTTTAAGAGGCTTAATATTTTATATGGTTTCCTTCTTGTAACTTGAAACTACTTTGAATCGAAAAATTTGTGGTCTCAAATTTTGGGTAGTTTCCAGGAATTTTTTAAGTATTGGAGATGGAAAAGGGGTGAGATCTGAAAGTTTTAGGGGTATGACAATTTTATGTCTTTCTTTTTATCAATTGAAACTTCTTTGAATCGAAAAATTCGTGGTTTGGTATTTTGGGTAGATTCCATGAGGTCTTAAAGTCTATTCTGCATCGAAAAGTTCGTGGTCTCAAATTTTGTGTAGTTTTTGAAGTATTAAGGGTGGAAAATGAGTGAGGTCCGAGGCGTTTAGGTGATGAAAATTTTATATGGCTTTCTTATTGTCAATTGAAACTACTTTGCATCAAAAAATTCGTGGTTTCGAATTTTCAATAGTTTCCAGGAATTTTTTAAGTTTTAGGGGTGGAAAAGGCGTGAGATCCGATGCGTTTAGGGGGGTTAAAAATTGTATAGGACTTTCTTCTTGTCATTTGAAACTACTTAACATCAAAAAATTCATTGTGTCAAATTTTGGGCAGTTTCTAAGAATTTTTTAAGTTTTTAGGGTGGAAAAGAGGTGAGATCCGAGGTATTTAGGGGGCTACAAACTTTTTATGCCCGTTTCGTTTTAAATTGAAACTACTCCGCATCGAAAAATCCGTGGTCTCAAATTTTAGGTATTTTCCAGGAATTTTTTAAGCATTTGGGATGCAAAGGGGATGAGATCCAAGGCGTTTAAGAGGCTCAAAATTTTATATAGCTTTTTTTTGTAAATTGAAACTACTTTGCATCGAAAAAATCATGGTCTCGAATTTTGGGTAGTTTCCAAGAATTTTTTAAGTATTTGGGGTGGAAAATAGGTGAGATCCGAGGCGTTTAGGTGGTTAAAAATTTTATATGGCTTTTTTTTGTCAATTGAAACTACTTTGCTTAAAAAAATTCGTGGTCTTGAATTTTCAATAGTTTCCAGGAATTTTTTTAATTTTAGGGTTGGAAAAGTCGTGAGATCCGAAGGGTTTAGGGAACTAAAAATTTTATGACTTTCTTCTTATTAATTGTAACTACTTTGCATTGAAAAATTTGTGGTCTCGAATTTTGGGTAATTTCCAGGAATTTTTTAAGTATTAGGGGTGGAATAGGGGTGAGTTCCGAGGGATCTAGAGGGACGAAACTTTCAGAAATACTTTCTTTCACTGAGATTGACCATTTTCCGTCGTCAATTTTTTGGTCTCGCAGTTGTTTTTTCCAAATCGTGTTTTCGATGCTTCGTTTTTTCTTAATCGTTACAAACTGCAGTTACGTAAATTATTCAGTTGTTTTTGAAATTAAATCCATCTGAAATGCAATTCAAATTGCATTTCATATTTCCTTGTTAGTTTTACTCGTAGTTTTTGTAAATCTAACAGATTTTCAGTAAAATTAACAGAAGAACATATGCTGTCACCATATCTGTATTTTAAAGAAACCTTTTTCTCTCCCTGAAGGCAATCACAATCTCTCCGTTATAGACACTTTGTATCAACCGACCACTTAGACATTTAGAGAATTACATATTGTAAAAAGTAGCAAGTAACAAGCCTGTCAGAAGGGTCTCTGTGGGAATCTGAAAATTGACCTGGGACTTGTTAGGTTAATACTTACCCACGATTATGGCAGCATACGTCCGAGATTCGCTTAATCGTTGGTGATTGATTCCCGTTCCTAATCCACCTGACTACCTACACTTGGCCACAGGCAGAAGGTCGGAAATAAGTTCGCACCGTTCAATATGTTTCCACCAACTTCCGCATCTCAAACTATCGCCATTGGCTCCTCCTTGTTGGTGGCGCCAAAGATACTCTGAGAAAATGAAAATTGACTCTCTTGTTTAAGCCGATGTTAGTTCAGAGTCATTATAGGTCTCGTATGTTTACGGGTATTGCAATCGCGTCCATAATGGTTTCTTGTCCCTGGAGGAGCTTGGAAGTATCCGAACGGGACAAAGGCGAAAGGTCCTTCGATGTTTTGTACGAGTCGATGCAAACAACTTCGCCGACTTAATGAAATCCCCAAGCAGGGTACGAGTCGCAATTTGTTAGAAAGGGCAAAACGGTACTCGAACGATATTTATTATTGCAACTGAGCCCTGCGATCCGTTCCGCTAAAAGTCGATATAAGTACGATAAATCGACGATATTTATATTGCCCCTCTGTACTTCCTACCAATAGATATCATCCAAGGATACTTTGACAACGTTTAGAAATTTATATTTCATATGTACGGAACTCTCGAGGAATTTATACTGCTATGTACCAGCCCGACAAAAGACATTTATCATCATTTAATACTAAATGCAAATTTTGAAACTTGTTTCTTAATCAGTAAATATTTATTTCCTTCATTAGGTCTAAATTTTGCATCTAATGGTCCAAAGAACATATCCTAGTACAAGTACCTATAAAATCTGACAACAATTATTATTATACCTTTTTCACAACTTATCAACCTAAAAACATAGTTGGTATATGCTCGTATATGAATATGTATATATTATTCATTTATTTCAATCTGAAATGTATTTCCAGTTGTATAGCCTGACCAAAAAATCTAGACCAGTTCTTCTCCTTTATAAACCTGATTTAATGAAAGACTGAAAAAGAAGCAAGAAAACTTGAAGTTGGCAAATTATAATATTTTCGAAGAGTTCGTGTTCATCATCTCTCTTTTTCTCAAAGTTATACATCTTTTTAAAGCCTTACTGACTGATAACAGCAATAACACTGTTTGTGAGTAGCAAATAAAAGTATTCATTTGATTTATCAGCTCACTGAAGTTCGCAACGTTTACAAAAAAAAAGAAAGAAACTTTTTCTTAAAAGAACACACGAAAACTAAAATGTTAGTACTGATAATGGTTTCATTTGATGTTCAAAGACACCCAAAAAAGTTTCATCTCCCTAGATCACCCCGTTTTTCAACCCCTAAAATTTCGAAAATTCACGAGAAATACCTTAGCTTTGAGACCTAAAATTTTTGCTCATAATGCTCCCATTTTATGTCCAGAGACTCATAAAAAAGTTTCATCCCCCTGGCACAAAATGATTACCCCCTTTTTCAACCCCTAAGATTTTAAAAAATTACCCTAACCTTGAGACCTAAAATTTTATTGCTCATAATGGTTCCATTTGATGTCCGAAGACACACAAAATTTACATCCCCCTAGCACAAAAGGACCACCTAATTTTTCAATCCCTGAGACTTTAATTTTTTTTAAAGAAATTACCAAACATATTCTACCTGCTAGACATAAAATTTTATTGCTGAAAATGCTTCCATTTGATATCTGCAGTGTCACAAAAAAGGTACAACCCCTAGCACAAAAAAATCACTCCATTTTTCAACCCCTAAGACTTCAAAAATTCACGAAAAATACCTCAGCTTTGAAACTCAAAATTTTATTGCTGCAAATGCTTCCATTTGAAATGTGTGACTGAAGACACAAAAAAGTTACAAAAATACCCTAATCTCCAGACCTAAAATTTTATTGCTCATAATGGTTCCACTTAATGTCCGAAGTAGTGTTGGGTAAGTTTTTTTTTTAAGTAACTAGTTGCTTAAAGTTACCCCTCCCCTAACACTCACAAGTTTTAAAAAATTTGAAAAAGGAGGACATTAGTTAAAATAAAAAGTACGCGATATGTTTTGGCACGTGAATAGCAATATATTAATTTGAAAAAAATTACTTATTTATTTTTAAGAGCAGTTGTTGAATACCACATAGTGGGACCAAACGTCCTTTTTTCGATCAAAAAAGTCTACAGTTAACAATTTTTGTCCGATTCAAGTTTTTCTTTTACAAATTAAGGAGCAATTTCAAAAAGAACAGTGTTTATGGTTTTTCAAATTTCCTTTTGTTTATGCATTATATTTATGAACAAAATATGAAGAAAGCACCGCTTTTCATAAAATAATTTTATATTCTTCAAAAACGACGTAGCTTTATTGTAGATCGTCTTAAATTAACTCAGGGAAGCTAATAGAATACAAATAATTTGTAAGCAAACCACTGCATTATTATAAACAAATTAAGTGAACGCTTTGCCCAAAATCGTAATGTAAGGTGAAACAATTCTTTATTACTAAACCTGTTTTAAATTATCGCGGGAGAGATTTCTGGTCACAAAACCTTTAAAAAATTAACAATAACCATTGTAGTAAACAATTTTTCGGGCAGTATATTTAAATTTGCATTTTTTCAAAGTCGGATTTCCCTTAACCCTTTAGCTACCAGCATTGCAAATTTGCAACATTCACTTTTTTCTATTTTCTCTAATTTAAAAGCAATAAACACAATAAACTTAAAATTCTCTAAAATAAATATGTGGAGTGGATCAAAGTGCAGTATTCTACATCTCGTAAAGTGGTCACAGGTATAAGTAACCTTATACTCATTAGAAGCCGATAAAACCCAAAAATTAAAAAAAAATCTGCCTGGCCCCTTTCGGGGGTGCGGGCACATTCTCATCGCGCGCCTAGAGCGCTTGGATTGGCTGTTGCGCTTCGCGTTCCAATCCAAAATACTCGTCGCGCTTCGCGCCTTGTTATCTTTAAACCTCGCGCACAGCGCGAGATCCTTATAGCACGCGAAGGTCGCTTCGCTCGCTAATTTGAGCGCGCTTCCGGGCTCGCGAAATATTCGTCTTTCTTTGCGCAGGGTCAAGTTTATTCCTCATGATTTACTTTTACTGCCGTAAGTCAATTTTGTAATTTTATGAATATGAACTTAACAGTGTGTCATATACATCTAATTACAGACCGTTTTTTATTTATATTTGACAGGTTTATTGAGAGAGAAATACAAATATTACGCTGAAATTATGGCCAAAAATAAATAATATATTGAGGCATCAATGTCTGGTTCATCATATTTTTATTTCGAAAAAAAAATTATTTTTGAAATTTTGTTCAAAATAAAAACTGCAACGCCCCCGGCATTGGTGTTTTAGTTTATTCTTTATTATTTTCTGAAATTTCAACATGATACTTGAATTTCTCTCTTATTAAAATAAGTTTGAGCGCGCCTACGGCTCACTATTATGTTTGCGACGCAGTAACATTTTATTGATTCTTTAGAAATTAAATCATGTTTAATTTTCTCAAGTCGCTAAGGTCTTTTAAAGTGATACTTAACTTTGTTTTTTATTTCAAGTTCAGAAGGCAATTAACTTACTTAAAGCTCTATCGACCTTAAGGAACACATTCTCATCACGATTCTCGCGCTTCGCGCTCGAACTATTGCATTATTATTATTATTTATCGGCATTTGGAACTCGAAAGTTCATTGCCTCATCTACCCGAGACCGCCACGCGTTTCT